>CM076581.1:1127264346-1127419619 GCA_034641835.2 Pinus albicaulis | reverse complement strand
TCTAGGTTTTACCGCAATCCCCACAAGATCGTTAGGCCATAAAAAAATGTGGATTCCTTTGGACCTCTCCACCTAAACCATGAGGAATTGGTCTTCCTCAACCTCTTAGGTTTACCATGTATCCCATCATTACCATTCAAGGGATTCGTAGGCTTACGAGGCCTCCACCCTCTAAGCTTTACAATGTATCTCAACCCAAGATACCTAGGCCTAATCGAGGGTTCTCACCATTGAGCTTTACTATGTATCCCGCCATTCACTAGTAAAGGGATTCCTAGACTCAATCAAGATGTTCAAATCCAGGTGTTACCATGTATCCCATCCCATGATTCCTAGGCCTTGTGAATAATCCTAAGACCACCACACTCATCTTTGAGTCGATCCTGAAATCCAGCTCAACCAAATACAAGAACCCACCACACCCTGGCTATCCAAAAATGGAAAGGCAAGGCTAAAGAACACTATCAGACCTAGAAAATCCCATGCCAATGACAACAACAGAACCAAGAACACACATGCATAACCATGCATGCCAAGTCTAGGAAGGAAATCATACATGCAAATCAATACCTACAATTAATCCCACTGTAGTTGCTTGATCTATCTATTCCTTGCTTCAACTTTGTTTCCTCTTTGCCTTGTTTTCCTTTCTTGATCAAAAAATATCTAAGTGTCCAAGAGTGTGTGTGAGAAAGAATATAGATATAGCTTAAAACTGAATTGACAAAAAGCTGAGAAAGAGCTACCAACTTATCCTCAGAAGCCTTTTTATCAATGAGGCCTCTGTTTTCTTCATTTTCTATTATTTTTCATTCATTTTCCTCCTCACATGCAACCTGTGACCTTTCACCTTCCTTTTCTCTTAATTTCCATTATTTTCATAAATAAATGCCAATAAATGCCAATTTTCCTTTCCAAATCATTTTCCATTTCCTTTGCCCATTTCTTTTAACCTTAATAATAGAAATGAACACCCACTAGGTTTTGTTTCCCACGATTCAGCTTGGAATACATGTCCCATGACCTTGGTCTTATAATTTTTTACATGAATTTTTAACCAGGGTTGTTACAGAACCCTCTACCTTGGGGGAACGCCATCCTTAGTGTTAAATGACACCTACAACTAGCAAGACCACTAAAAAAAAATATCTTCCCCATGGAGCTTTATAACACAACTCACTATGATATTTAAAATAACAACCATACATAAAACCATATTGTGTATGGAACTTTATAAATCCAACTTGATAAAATATTTACAGTAATATACACATATAAACATATGCACATTTTCTCAACCAACAAATAAAAGGATATGATGCATGCATCCATAACAAGGGAATCCAAAGGCTCACACCTCCATCCTCAAAAGTAATACCACGATTTGTATCCTTCCCAAGAAGTATAAAATCCACTTCTAGACCCAAAGTATGCATCCAATGTTTGATGCTACAATCATGCGCCACTTTTCCTCTTAGTGAACAGTTACCGGCTCATAGAAATCAATGGACACTATTGGGTACCAGTGTCCCCCAATGGCCCTGCTACTAAAGTGCTTTACCAATATATTGTTGCTTGTTCCAATCGCTTTTGTTGTTGCTATTAATTCTTGCATTTAGTTCCAATCACCAAACTTAGAATTTCCATGCTTTCTTGTACCAAGAATATAATTTCTATTAGAATCAAAATGAATTTAAATAAACTCAAATCATACCTCATTTTTGGACCATCAATAAGGTTCATCTGCAATTATGTTCACTTCCTGTCACAACAGGTAAAATTAGCACTTTGATCAAATTATCATGTATAAACATATCACATCCGGTTACCTCAAACACAATCGACATAATAAAAATCATAGATAACATGTAATAATCATAACTAGAATCATAGATCACATGAATAATTTAATATGAAATAAAATATTGATACTTATCCTTTACTTTATCCCTAGCTTCTACCTTTTTCCTTTTTCCTTTATTTACACACACCGAATTGGTTTCCATACCTGACAAACACCTAGTTCATTCTCTTCACCCGCATACACATACACATAGGTTGCATCACACATGTACAACCACATATGGCATATAACACCATATAATTCATACAACAAATACAGCTACAACAGGCATGAAACACAACACATACACCTGCAGTCTGTGTATGACACAAAACATACACCTACACCCAGTGTACAACACAAAACAATACATATGCCTACACCCAATGTATAACACAAAAAATACATACACATACACCTGGTGTACAACACAACACAATACATACGCCTACACCCAGTGTATGACATAACATAATACATACACCTACACCCAGTGTATGACACAACACAATACATACACCTACACCTGGTGTACAACAAAATACATATACATACATAGAGTACAACACAACAAATACACATGCCACAATAAAATGACTACACAATGCACATTCATAGTACCACACATACAGAAAACAACATGTACAACATTCACACAATACCACATATGAACAACACAACATGTACGAAATGCACACAATACCACATGTACAACATGTACATTGTACCACCTACACACAACACCAACTTCACAATATGAGCACATCACCACAAGTACACAACACCACCTACACAACGTGTACACAACACCACATGTACACAGCACTATATGCACGACTTGTACTCAACACCATATTTACACAACAGCACATGCACGGCATGTACATAGCACCACTTGTACACAAAACCCCATGTACAACATGTAAACGACACCACATGCACATAGCACTACATCTAAAATAATACACACAACACCACATGTACGTAGCACCATATGTACAACATGCACACCATGCCATAGGCACACAACACGACATATGCAACATGCACAAATAACCATATGCACATAGCACTACATATCCAATATGTACATAGCACCATCTATACACAACACTACATAAACTATATACATAGTATCATATATTAAACAAAAACACATGTACACAACATCACAAGTACAACATGTACAACATATACATAAAAATAGTATTGTTCATCCACGCATCCATAAACCACACATTGACTCTACCAAACAACCTTTCTTCTAGGGTCCTTTCAATATTCATGCATGTTCCAGCATGCCATCGATCACACTGATCCATTATGCTGATGTATCCCTCAACATTACCTATCCATAATATAAAATAGGCATAGTACAAACATATAATATAAATTCATATCGGCATGAAACTAACCGTGTAGATCTGTCAGGGATAGTCTTCCCAATTGATTCCTCATAAACTAGAAACCTCTTCATACCATTCACATGCATAAGCAAGCAATATTCCAGAGGAATGATTCCTGACAACCATGTCAAACAACGAATTACATACATACTTATGTATACATATAAACATTGACATGAAACAATCATGATACCTAACCAACCATTCAGACAACTAGATACACACACACACACACACACACACATATATATATATATATATATATATATATATATATATATATATATATATATATATATATATATATATATATATATATATATATCTCTGTGTGTGTGTGTGTGTGAAAACTAGTACACAATAATCCTAATGACCTTGTCAATAAACGACATACATACATACATACATATACGCATATATAAACATCAACATGAATCAATCATGATCCCGTCAGATATTGACATACATACATGCATATATACATATGTAGACATTATCATAATCATGATAAAAACATAATTACCAGATATCATAAGGTCAAGGTTAATATAACTCCCTTTATGCGTGCATAGTTTGCAACATTGAGAAAAACAGTTCCCAAATAGCCAAGGCATATGACGCCACAAGTCTATTCACTTTACCTTACTTGATTACCCTTCTCATGACTGTCCTGCCATGGTCCATTTACACCAATGGACCAAACCAATCCAATTCATCATCATACTCTTGCCTTCAATTGTTCTTACTCATGCACCGAGATTTGTCTTAGTCTTACATCACCTATTGGGTTTCATGTAGCTCTCCCCAAGCTTCATTAAGTGCCCCCTTTTCCCAATCGATTCTCAAGACCCTCAGAACATAAAAGGCAAGAAAAAAATAAAACAATAAGAAAAACATGAAAATAAATACCAATATGACACCATAAACAAACTGGCAAGGCCTTGCATCATACAAAAATAAGGCCTCACACCAAAATCACAATACTGGAAAAAAACACCATGACTTGATCCCCATGGTTCCTAATGCTTCCAAGGGAAATATAAACCTGAGCCTCCTTCAATATTTCATGGCAATCTCTTTCCATGCAATCCCCTGCATCATACTTCCATAAACACATAATTGTCATCGCATAAATAAATATAAAAATATACCAATTATCTTACCTTGTTGTGCCAAACACTCTGCCTTGTAACTGAACGCACATGTCAGCCACATGTTCCAAAGATCAAGACAACATATCTATAAATTTTAAACAAAACTTTACTAATTCTAACAACCATGTCATAGTCAATAATTAACTCATATTCTTCAGTCATAATACATAATACTATGACTATCACCTAATTACACTCAAGTACATAACAATTGTCTCAACAAATATATGTTAGTAGAACCATCTTAAAACAAGATCAATTCTTCATGCAATCTTACAGACACATACTCATATCATGCAATTGATCAAACATTCAAATGGATTGTAAGTGTACCATGTCAGATAAATCAACTAGTGACATAATAAAACATTCAAGCACCAGGTATATGAAATAAGAAAACTCATACCTTAACGTATCTCAGGGGAGGATATTTTTAATGCACAATAAATCTATATTAGCACGATATAACTTCAAAACATATCAAATCAAACATCAATAAGATCATGATATCCAAGATAACATGTTCACATCATAAATTCATAAAAAATTTCCATTCATGGATAAAAATCACATCTATATAGCTAGTCTAGTTTAGTACAACACAATATCACAAATATGTCGACTGATACTTGAATGCCATAACCCTAACCATTTGCATAGGCCAATCCAAATTAGAATGATACATGTAACATCAAGGCACTACAAGTAAAAGACCCTCTAGCGGAGGTTATAAAGGAGTTTTTAATGTTATAAAATTGGCCAAAATTGTCGCAAAAACATTTGCTACAACATGTGTTATTGGTAACGGAGGTTCTAATGGAACTTCAACACAACTAAAAAAAATTGGGTGGCCAGAGGCTTTTACGGATGTATTTCTTATCAGTGTGTGCTTCATGTGTGAATGTGTTGGTGCATTTTCACCTCTACGCACTGGTACTATAAACATACCAAGCACCGAGATGGAAAACAAATTTCAGAAGCCCCAAGGCGTTTAGCAACGTCCCAGTGTGTGTCACCCACAAATATGCACCGGGTCGATAGAAGGTGCATGCACCAACATCGTTAAGGTGTAAAAACACATCGGGTCGTTAAGGTGTAAAAACGCACCAGGTCATTAAGGTGTAAAAACACACTGGGTCGTTAAGTTATAAAAATGCACTGACGCATTAAAGGCAAACCATACCAGTGCATGCAACGCCTATCCGCCTAGGTCGTAGTCATCGATAAAGAACACCAACCTTTCTAATTGGGATTGGTATTTGATGTGGTGCTCATAGGTTGTATAAATGCACTTGTGTGCAGTATCATGCAAACACACTGGTGCATAGTATCATACACACACACACCAGTGTTTATTTTCTATTTTTTAGAAACCTCAACCTATGACAGTGCAATTATTGTGATTTTTTAAAATTCATTATTCATCAAAATTTGACACATATCTTATAAAAATATTCATATCAATTAAATTTTTATTTGTGCATTTGAATGTGATGTTTGGATGAATTTTTTATATCATATCATTAGATTTCGCATCTCTTCATTATAATATTTAATCATCCATATATTTAATCAGTGTTGTAACATTTCACAATGACAGTGGAGAACACAATAGAATAAATTAAAATGTATTTTATTCTATATATATATATATATATATAAGACACACTTTTTCATACAAAATGGGACAGTTATTGGTATCTCTTTGTCTTTCAATTGGGATGCTATGTCCATTACATTAAACAAAATGTCTGATTTCACAGACAAATATTTCAAAAAATACAATGCCTTGCTTTGATATCCAAACATATTGATCATCATTCTTCGTTGGAACTATTGTCACTGCTTGAGCTACTTCCATGACTTGGTTTATTTGGAGGAATGTTTTGTTCATTGTGTTGATTGTTTTCTTCTTCTTCAAGTTCCATCTAAAAACATAAAAATAAAGTGTAATGAGTGTATATATATTAGTAATAATAATGAAAATTGCAATATTAAATAATATGCATCAATGTAAATCGAAAATAAATATACCATAGCAAGAATTGACTCATGAACTATACACATTCTTTCAAAACCAAATTTCATGCCATCTTTCATCAATTCATTTGTTGGCGCAATTCCATACTTTGTTTCCTAAAAGTTTTATACCCCATAACAAATCATAGATTTAATATATTTAAAATATATATATATATATATATATTGTTCTATTAATTATAGATGGAGCTAAGTAAAACAAGATAGGTACTTACAAATTCCATAATTAATTTATGATATGCCAACATATACTGACACAACATATTTAACCCAATGTCAATCAATTCTTCTGATGGTTCTTCTTTGTATGTTAGCATCTGTTTGAATAAATTCAATGATGATTGCTATAAAACAACTTAAAATATACAAAAATGAAATCTAGTTAAGTTGTTATAAGGAAGTAACAATTTCTCACAAACATAGATATCAACCCTTTTCTTCCTTGTCATCTTGTTTTATGTGCTGAATGAGTTCCATTTTCTTTTCTTTTCTTTTCTACAAGAAAATACTTGAAAATTAATATTTAATGCTAAATTAATTATTTATTGTACCTAATCGAAAAATTCGATGATTACATATTACATTTGAATCACGTTGTTGTTGAGATGGCTCCCCCTGCGATGCAATTATGTCCATTTCTTTAACCATCTCCTTGTACACATTTTTGGACATTCCAACTAGCATATTTCTGATATCAACTTGTTCATCCTTTGAGATTTTCATAATCGTCGTGAAAAATTAACATGACAATAAAATATTTAATTTTTATATTGATATATGAAAACTAAATATAACAAAAGTGATATTTATAAATGATTTCTATGTAGTAATATATACATATAATTCTACAAAAACATTTAAAGGAATATTACTTTTCCAATCCTTCTTTTTTATTGTTGTACGTTTTTTCTATTAAAAGTCTAACATGTCTCATTGACCAATTCTCTGGAAACTCTTCCTGTAGTTTAAATAAAATTTGGTTCTTGGAATCATTGGATTGATTTTTGTATTGTCAGTGGAAAGAACGTCTATACATTCTTTCCACTAGATCCCTCAAAGTTATATAAAAGTTTTTCCCTCTTTCTTAACCTCAAACACCACTCTTGATGAGCCAAGGAGCAATTCATTTTCATTTGCATGTTCTATTTTTTTTCTTTTCTTAGAACAACATTCCTTTTCTTCGTTGTTGGTCCTTATATAACATTACACATATCTGAATTAATAGATTGTTTGAAACATGCTATCTAATATTTTTAAGTATATTATGAATGAAAATTCAAAAGATAAACTCATATTGGATCGATAGCATTTTTTCATTCACCTGATTCATCTTTCTGCAATTTTTCCATCAAGGTTTTACGCTCTTTTGGTCTTAGATCAGAAAGAATATTATCGAGCTTCATCATTTTGTGTCTCTGCATGATAGACACTAAACAATACATATTAGTTAAACTTACATATAGTTCAAAAATAATAATTTTGTTAAAGAATTTAGAAAGAACTTGCCTTTTTTTCTTTTCTAGATGTGCTATTAGTATTTTTGTTATTTGAACTCTTGTCAGCCATTTTTTTATTAATATAAAACCTATACCATTCATTAATATATTTTATAAATAAATCACATACTTTTCAGGTAAAAAAAAAAATCAAGAAAACGGTGCGTCTATCTAAATTAGACGCTTGGTGTGACTTTCGCAGCTTACGCACCGAAAATGGTGCGGTATGTTCTTATAAACACACTGCCAATACAGTAGAAACATTGTATGGTGCTCTTTGTCAATAAGAGACCTGATGTGTTATATTAATATTGGAGGACCAATTAACGTAAACATAAATTAATAAAAAATGTTTTTATCAAATAATGTTTTTTGTCAATACGCGCCTGGTGCGATATATTACAATCATACACCAGTGCGCTATTTTAAATAGTGTGCACTGATTAATAAAAAAAATTTTTAAAAAAATCATGCAAGGGCCGACAGGGATTGGGATCTGACTTTGCAAGTGGTCTAGGTATGTCTCTCGTGCAAATCCCTCCTTGAAATTTTTTGCAAAAATAATGAAATAATTATTATCTTTTACTATTTAAAGAAATTTTTTATGAAATTACATTTCTGAAAATCATTTTCCGCTCATTTTTCAGTTTACCTCTTTTTTTTCACTTCAAAAAAATAAAGTTGCGCTTTTTTCCCGATATTCAGTGTGTTTGTTAACTAACAACATTGGTGCATTTAGTAATAAAACCGCACCGGTGTGGTTAACAGTACATTAGCACCGATAAAAATAACTCCTTTTTTAAGGGACTGAACTGTTCCTTCTACACTAGGAGGAAGAATGACAAGATTTCATGTCATAATTACTATAGGTTTCTCCTGTGTATCTATTTCTTTTGAAGATTCTTCGTGGATGGTGATCACTTTAGGATCAGATTCAATGCCTGACTTTCAGAGTGGTCTCTAGATACATATTTATTCTTTTAAATACAATAAACTATGCACCTTGTGCTTCAGAATTCGTAGGGGAGATACATTCTCTCTGTCTCTTCTCTTTTTCTTTAGAAATAGGATTCTACATAGATTATTAGCTAACTAGACTTTCTTCAGCTTCTTGTAAGGTGGCTTCTGTCCATTCCTTCATGTTAGCATATTTCTCTATCTCAGGCCTTGGTGTATGTGCATAGGAAGTACTTTTCTGTTCAATTTTAAGCTTTGAAATAATGCCTAGAGGATCATAAGACCATGAGAAACTATGCTTGAATTTCATTTGATTTAATATGACTTCCACTTCCTTTGATTAAGCTCTGGTGTTGACAATACAAGTACCTACATGGTCCTTCAGCTTGAACTAAGATTTCTTCTTGTTTGACACAAAATGCAGCTCATCCATATTCAACATCTGTCTAATATACTCTAATGCAAAAATTCTAACTTATACAAATACTAATAGCCTGAAAGCAGGTAGCTCTGATCCATAAATCTCGATCTCGGTATAATTTTGGTACAAATACCAATCTCCAAATTTTGATTTCTTTATCTTTGGTGAAATTATTGGAAAATGTCACTGCTAAGTAAACATAATGAGGTATGAAGAAACTTATCAACAAAGTCAGCATGTGTATATTCCTCTGAGATATCTATAAATAGAGAGGTCCATTGGATTACTAACAATGGATTTCCTTCATTATTTGTCTTCTATAAAGGAAAATTTAATCTTTCTACCTGGTGAAATAATATAAGATAAACCAAGACTGATTGTATATAAAAACACCTTCAATTTTGAAATTTACAAGTTGATCATGCATAACATCAGATAGAAACTAGCTGTAATTGAAAAGGATTGAAGGTTTTTTATCAGCTGAAAAGATAGATAGGAATCCTAAAACTACTTCTTCGACCCATTGATCTATATAATAACGTAAATGGGTAACCATGAAAATGACTTGTTTGGAAATTTCTGGGAAAATTGCAACTCGATGTGGGGAATTTTTCTAGGTAATTCAACATTTTCAAGGAGAAAACACTAAAAAATATGGGCTCTCTCATGGAAGATGATTTTTTTATACAATTCCATCAATATATCGGTTGAAAATGGCTGAAGGGAAGCTTGGGGAGTTACTTTCCAGGCTTGACAGATACTCTCAGGGGAAATAGAGAAAATAACATCATTATTGTGGGCAATGATTGCTTTCTTGTTGCGTAGGTATCGATAATGACACCAAGTGGAGAATTCAGGGAAGAAATGAGTTTGGGGGAAGATAAATTGAGGGGGGGGGGATTCCCAAGTACTCAAGTCATCACTCTGGTCTAGGAATTTTTGTTTTTCCCATTTATGCAGCTCATAAATATCAAATTCACCCTGTGTCTCTGCAATTTTGTAATGGCTATCAAATAAGGGGGCTTTGTTTAGGTCAGGGACGGGAGGGACCATAGGATCTTGTTATGGGATTTTTCCTTTTTCTTTCCTTCCAGCCATTTACTATATCTATATATATATATGAACAAGGATGCAGGAGGTTACCGAAATGTTTTAGTTTATTGAAACTTTGTTGAGGAATGAAAACAAACTAAACATGTTACTGTAGATTCATTCGACTATGACCTGCAATAATTCTAAAAGCATGAAAGGGATGAAATGGAGGATTTTGGGGTGGTTTAATAATAGAATGAGTGCAGGGTGATAATGGAAAAATTACCATTTTTAGGAGCAGGGAGACTAATACTTACCATTGAATTGGCATGTAATTTTAAATAATTTAACGGTCGGGTGACATTGCAGGAGTGATGTGGAAAGAGGATGTGGCAGTGGGAGTTACGTGGTGGTCTATGAGTGGTGGGAGGTAACGGGTGGAAGTGATGAAGTAATGGGCCGGGGTGGCGGGAAAGTGAGTAGGTGGTTTTTCAGGGGTGGGGTGGGGTAGGGTGGTTTGGGGTTTCGAGAGGGGACCCCCGAAATGCTTGCGGAAGTGACATGATAGGTTGGGTGGTTTTAACAAAAACTACTTTTCGAGAGCCCCCGAAATGCCCGCGGGGGTGACATGATAGGTTGGGTGGTTTGAAAACTATTTTTGACTTTCTTCCCCTCCACCCGCAACGCTGGCGGGGGGGGGATGTTGCTCCCTCCATCGATCTCACAACAAGTGATCACCGTCGTTGATTGATCGCCAAACTTTAGAAATATAACCAATGTTTATATAAAAATCAAAATCAAAATCAAATTTATAATAAAATTTAAAAGTGCCATTTTGGTTGGCTCGCTATAGATGGTTTATCTTTTTTATATTTTTCAATTCTTTTTCTTTTTTATTTATTTTATTTTATTTATATATCCCCTATTTATTTCCTTTTTATTTTCATATTTTTTTCTTTTTCATTTACTAACTGAAAATAATTTGCAGAATGTAACAATTATTTACAATATCCCAAGGAAAAAAAAAATAGATACTCGTCAATTGATCCCTATAAATTATAGGACCCAAACATTTAGTATGCCACAAATGCACATGATATGTGAGAGGTTCGTTGAGTGAAGCCACCGTGCCTATCCCACATCGAACTTCTTTATTCTGTGGAGCCTGCTAGTTTGCCCCTCTCTCAACCTAATACTCTCGCAGCGGATCTACCCCAATCAGCTTGCTACCATGACTACCTATTGTGTCATCCTTTAGATACCATAGGCATGAATTCTATTCCCTTGGCCAACATCTTGTTAATGGTGTATGACCATTAATTCTCTCATAGGAAACCTCAACAACATTCCTTGTAAACCTCTCTAGTTAAAAACACACAACATAACTCCCATCACATATTTAGATTTCTTAGCAAGCCTGCTCTGCTCCAGCCAACGATATTCCATATGTATCATTATTTGAAAACTAATGTATACACCATATATTGTTAAAACTCCCTAAGTGTGAGATACCAATCCCCCTGATAAATTTTCTAAATGCAGTAGTTACATCCCACCACTCCCCCTTTCTTTCTTACACATCACCCTATCCAAAGAAATTCATTTATTATAAATTGCAAAAAATAAATCACGAAAATTTTTATGGTCTTTCTCAACACTATTTTTACCAAAAATGTGTAATAAAACAATACAAAAAGGAAAACATATTATCTAAATAATATTGGGCCACCAATGAATAATAATGCCATTAATGTATTCCACAATTAGTGTTTTTGTGAAATTAAAATCCATAAATTGAATTTTCCCACCTTTACTTCTAAAACTTCAAACTTTTATCAAACCATCCTACAATTGTTATCGATATTTTGTCCATTTTTATTCATTACCTTAATATGTCATATATGAAAAAAATAAAACTCATTATAATTTACAATATTGAAAGGACATATAATTAAAAAACAATTGTAATGGAGTGAGCTACTTAAATTTATCATTAAAGTCAAAGGAGGAGGAAGAGTCGAGAAAGAGGTAATTCATTTGTTCCATTATCTTACATTTAAACAAAATTGTATTTAAAAAAATGAAAAACAAAATATATATGTCTTTTGTTTTGAATTTTTTTTATTACTATTAAAAAATTTAGACATTTTACATATACTAAATATAAATATATTTATACAAGATTAAATATCATAGTAAATACTAAATATAATATTTATATTAAATATAATATGTTTCCTCTCTTTTGACAAAGATTTATGTCCTTGAATTTATTTCTTTTAATACATGTTGATGTGAAATTTCGGCGAAAACTAATAATATCTATGGAAAAAAAACTAATTGTAGAAGCCCATAAAACTAATTATGATGCATCAACTGGGTTATCACGAGCGCCCTCTAAAATGTTGTTATCTCCATCTTAACTGCATGACGAGCTAGACGACAGGCCCACATGGCCCATCAAAACCAAAATTAATTATAACAACATAAAGGTGATTGATTATCCACCTAAAGTACTTTACCTGTGAGGGAAAGTGGAGGGAATCAAATTTGATGGGAACATTGTATGTGGAGTCATTAAAACAACATTTGAGTTTTTACAAGTGTATATAAATAAAGAAAGGTGACGAAAACGTCTAACAATTAGTGCATGAGAATCTAGACGGCCATGTTTGAGACACACATTGCCCATCAAAGTAGGCAAAGTAAGGTTGATTATGACAACATAAAAGTGATGTGATTATCCACCTACACCATAGTACACTAAAGTCTCAACATAAAGATGATGTGATTGTCCACCTATATCATAGTAGACTAAAGTCATCTACCTATGTGGTAAAGATGATGTGATTATCCACCTTTATCATAGTACACTAAAGTCATTTACCTATGTGGGGAAAGTAGAGGGAATCAAATTCCATTGTCATATCTTATGTGTAGTCCATAAAACAAGTTTTGTGAGACTTAGGGTTTTTGACAGACCCTGCAACGGCTCTGGTTTTGGTGTAGTCGACCACACCAATGACATTCCTTCCCCCTACAACATCGAGATTTGTCTGCCACTTGCCTTCACCTGATGGCTCTCCCATCGGGGGGGGGGGGGATAATATGCCTCCCCCTGCAGGCAATCAAGAACCTGTTAACCCTGACTCTGCACAGATTCTATCCTTTGTCACTGCAGAGCACCAAAATTATTCTTCAGCTACACAACAAGACAAGCCTCAAGAGCCTATGGACAAAATGACGCTGCCAAAGGCGACTTCAGCTACCTGTCGGCCCATTGCGGCAGAGCATCCTAAGATAGATCTGCCAAGCCACCGTATCAATTCCAAAATACAGTACATGAAAGATCACGCACTCATAGGAAAATTTTTCATCTTCTGGCCTACTGAGAAAGCTTTGAATGGTTGGATAGCCTCCAAATGGAAGCCAAAGGGACATGTCACCCTTCAGTTAAGGCCAAAAGGTTTTTTCAATGCCATTTTTAACTGTATTGAAGATAGAAATTGAATCTTAGACGGAGGTCCCTATTTTTTCAACTCAACAGGCCTTTATCCCAGAGATTGGGTTGAAAGATTCAATCCAGAAAAAGAAGATTTTAGTTGGGTGCCCATATGGATCAGGATGTACTCCCTACCCCTGGAATATTGGGATGAAGAATTGCTAAAGGACATTGGCAATGGCTTAGGAGAGTTTATAAATATTTCAGAGGAAACTAAGCTCAGAAGATACACCTTGTATGCTAGAATATGTGTCTACATGCATTTGGCCAAGGCCCTCATGGATTCGGTAAGTCTTTATCATGATGACTTTGGATGGATACAATCCATTGATTATGAACATGTCCCCTTTCGTTGTAGAAAATGCCATGCTCATGGACATCTCTTTCAGGATTGCCCTTTACATCTCTCCACTAAACCTAATGTCACCACAGAATCCTCTGATGTAGAGGGGTTTACAAAATTTACCAACCGTAAAAAACATCATAAGAAACCCCCATATGCCTCCAAGATCCCCAACCAAACCCCCAACATTCCTTCAACCAGTAACAGCTTTGATATCCTTGTGAAGCAAACACAACCTGATAGTGATACTCCCAGACAACCTGAGCTTTCATTAATGCCATCTGCCTCAGCTCTCTCTTCTGATCTCCCCACACCTCAAAATTATTCAAAAGCTCCTCAAGAATCTTTAAACCCCCTCCCAATCTTAGTAAGGAAACAGATCTGGTTATCTGGCAACCTAACAGCATTGATATAGATGGCTCAGCTCTAGAGGGCAGTCATCCCAACCACATGGAAGAGGAACCTAAAAGTATTGATATGGGATTTCTGGACATCTTCAGTCTCGAGCAAGCCTGCAAAAAGAAAGAGTATGACAAAATAACTTCCAGACAGATAGAAAGCTTAGAGGTGGCTCTCTTTCAAGCATACCAACAAAGATCATTGGGCATACAACTAGGCAGTCATTGGGATGGCAAAAAAAATCCTTAAAGAAATCAAGAAAATGGGAAGAAAAAAATATCTACAAATAACCATCATCATTGGGGAAATGCTGATGGAATTTGGAAGATATCCCAATCTGACCAAGTTTTACCAGCCACTAGTCAAAAGTTCTCAATGAAGATCACCTCCTGGAATATAAGAGGACTAAATAGTCCCACGAAATACAGAATGATTAAAAACATGATTCAGCAAGAGATACCTCAAGTCTTCTTCATACAAGAAACCAAATGCAATAGTAACACCCTTGGCCTCATCCTCTCCAAAGCTTGGCTAGGATGCCATTTTGTTGCTGTTGATGCCTCACATGCTTTGGCCGGCCTAGATATCGCATGGGATCCGCAAGCAATATCACTCACTGATGTACATGCCACACACAACCTCATTCAGGCCACATTCCATCTCATAGGATCCAATATTCATGGTCACCTCACTAATGTTTACTTCCCTCAAGACCCTCTACAAAAAATCGTGCTGCTCAACACTATGGAAGCTCTCAATTCAAACAAAACTCATCCACTCTGGATCATGGGTGGGGACTTTAATATGATCACCAAAATAGAAGAAAAGAAAGGAGGACAAGCCAAGCTAGAGATGGAAATCAACCACTTCAAGGATTTCATTCAAAAGAACTGGCTAGTCGATCTTCCCTTCTCTGATGGCATGCACACATGGAACAATAAGTGTTATGGATCTCAATAAATTTCTTCCAAGCTAGATCGATTTCTTATTTCGGACAATGCAATTCACATTGGAGGAGATATTCTCTCTTCCATTTTTCCACTCTCGGGCTCTGATCATTGGCCCATTTCACTACAATGGCTGGGACCTGGGGACTCCACCAAACGACCCTTCAGATTTGAAGCCTTTTGGCTCACTCATCTTGATTTCAAAGGTATGGTTACCAATGCTTGGAAAAAATTCACTCCTCCTGCTGGCTCCAAAATGTACCAATTCTAGCAACATCTCAGAAACCTCAAAATACAGATCAAGAAATGGAATCACTCTACTTTTGGGAATATTTTCCAACAGCAAAAGGTTCTAGAACAAAACATGTCTGAGCTTCAGCAACATATAATCAATGAAGGAAGAACTGAGTCTCTGGAAACTTAGGAACAAAACCTTCTCACTCAGCTGGAAGAAATAAGAAAGCAAGAGGAAATCCTCTGGAAGCAAAAATCTCGAATAAGGTGGTTAAAAGAAGGGGAAAGAAATACCAAATTCTTTCATCGCTCAACCATTCAAAGAAGAATGCATAATAAGATCACTCAACTACAAAACCAACATGGAGAAAGGCTGGAAGAACATGAGGATATAGAGAGAGAGCTCCTCAATCACTTCAAAACTGTTCTTCATGAGACCTAGGAGAGCAGATAACCATCAATAAGCAAGATTCTACAACACATTCCCAAGATAATTAATGAAGAACATAACGAGATGCTCCTCCGCCCTATCACTCTCTAGGAAGTTGAAAAAGTGATGGCTCAATTTAAATACAGAAAAGCTCTGGGACCAGATGGCTTCACCTCCAAATTTTTCCATCACTTCTGGGATCTTATAAAAATGGATGTCTGGCAACTAGTAGAGGAATATCAGACTCTGCACTGGTTGCTCCTGTCCCTCAATGCCACTTTCATAGCTCTCATTCCTAAAGAGGATCATCCCAATACTCTGGACAAGTTTAGGCCCATTTCTCTCTGCAACGTCATTTACAAAGTGATCTCAAAGGTAATTGGCAACAGGCTCAAGACCCTGCTGCCACTGCTCATTTCGCCTGAAAAAATAGGTTATGTTGAAGGTCATTAGTTTTTAGATGGAATCATTCTCACGCATGAAATCACTCATTCCCTGAAACACAACAAAAAGGCAGGTATGCTCCTAAAAATCAATCTTTCTAAACATTTCAATAAGTTAAGCTGGAACTATATTCAACAGATGCTCATAGCCTTTGGCTTCAGTCCCACCTGGATCAGATGGGTCATGAACCTTATTTCTTCCTCCTTCTTCTCCATTCTTTTCAACGGCATACCCTCTCACCCCTTTTCCCTTTCTAGAGGTATTCACCAAGGAGACCCCCTTTCACCCTTCCTTTTTGTTCTCATGGCAGAAGGGCTCGACCGCCTTATTCAAAATTCTCTTCACACTCAGAAACTCTATGGCATATCTGTTCATGGCTCTCAAGCAACCCACCACCAACAATTTTTTGATGACAACATGTTATTTGGGCATCCTTCAGTCCAAGAAGCTCTCTCATTCAAATCCCTTCTCGATACCTTTTCAGAAGCCTCTGGCACCTCTATTAATGTTGCTAAATCTCAAATTATTTTCTTCAATACTCCTGTCATTACTCAAAACAACATTGCTAGAATACTTGGCTTCTCCATTGCCTCTTTACTAACCAATTACCTTGGAACTCCTCTGATTGACTCTGATATTAAACATGCATCTTGGCAATTGCTTCTCAAAAAACTAGAAGCCTGGTTCTCCTCTTGGACTTATCGATCCCTCAACATGGCCAGCCATCTCATCCTTATCAAAGTTGTTTTGCAATCAATGCCCCTGTACTTATTCTCAGTTCTTGAAACGCAACTTCCTTTGGGGGTCCTCGGGGAAAAATCCAAAATGGGCATTGGTCAAATGGACGACTGTTTGTAAGCCAAAAAGGGATGGAAGCTTAGGTCTCCGAGATCCTCATCATAGTAACATAGTGATGGAAGCCCAGATCTAGTGGCAATGGATGTCAGTGCCACACACATTGTGGGCTCTACTTTGGACTGTTAAATATGCTAACAATAGACCTCCAGAGGATCTCATCAGACTGACAACGGTCGATGCAGGCTCCTTGATATGGAATGTCGCCAAGCAACATCGAGTCATGATACAAGAGCACAGCTTCTGGGAGGTCAGATATGGGAGCACTGCACACTTCTGGGTTGATTCTTGGCAACAAAGACCCAAGTTAGTCAACATTATAAGACCTCAATTACAAATGGACTCGATTAATCATTTGGCAGAAAATGTCAAATAGTACTGGTCTTCATCCACCATCTAGGGTTATCGGCAATGGAAACAAGAAGCTCACTTTTTAGACCAAGGGCAGGATGATACACACAAGGACATTGATACAGAGTTCAAAAATAGGAAGATTAGACACTCAGAAAAGAAATATCTTCTTCGATTGGGACATACACCTCATGGCACATTCACCACCAAAGAAGCTTACATGTTGATGACACCTTCCTAAGACCCAAAAGATTCCGTATGGGCTCAAATATGGTCCCCTGGCATTTGGCTCAAAGTCTCCACCTTTTTATGGCTCCTATGTCATAAAATAATCCTTACCTGGGACAATCTCATCAAAAAGGGATTCATAAGACCCTCAAGGTGCCCCAACTACTCAAACCATAATGAAACCATTCAACATCTTATGGACACTTGTTTCCTAGCAAACAAATTATGGGAAAAAATTAGCTTCAGATGCAAAAAAGCGGGGAGAATCTCAGGGGACATAGTCAGCACCATACGCAACTGGCCATTAGCTCCATACAATAGTAATTTTTTAAACTCTCTCTAGTCGCTTCTCTTGGGACTTATTTTGTGGACGATCTGGAAAGAAAGGAACAAGAGAATTTTCAAGAATCAATGCACTCCTTTGGATACAATATGGAACAATTTTTTCCGTAACATCCAAGAAACTTTGGCTCTCCATTAATGGCAGAAGGAAGATTTTCCTAATCAAAATCTGGAAAAGTCTATCTGGGAGAATTGGCAACTGTCGTTACCTTCAGGTCTCTTCAGTAATCGCTCTCCTCCAACTCATCTAGATTCACCCAGCAACTGGACTCCTCCTTCTGCTGGATTGATAAAGATGAATTTAAATGGCGCTTCCAAAGGTAATCCAGGAGATGCAGGATATGAAGGTATTTTCTGGGACCATAATGGCAATCCCCTCTTGATATTTTATGGTTCGATAGGGTGGGACTCCAACAATTCAGCTGAATTAGAAGGTTAATGGCAAGGTTTATGTCTAGCTCAACATCATAACTATTTCCCTATTGAAATAGAAGGAGATTCTCAAATTCTCATCAATGCAGCCAACCAGCTTCTTATGGGAGCTCCTGCTTCCAAAGTGGCCGAGTGTTGGAGGCTGGCAGCGAGATTGGAACTCATAGAACAATGGTTGAAGCATAACAGAGCGATCTCCTTTAAACATGTTAAAAGATCTGGTAACAAGGTAGCGGATCTGCTGGCAAATAAAGGAGTGGATAGTAATCAAATCTTAACCTCGGAACCCCTCACTATTCTTAATGATAGCTCTCTCTTACAGGAATGTACCAATTTGGTGTACAAAGACACAACAATCCCAGATGCCGGTGATTAAGAGGGGAGGCTATAAGCTAGGCTCATGGGCTGGCAAGTCTCACAGCCACATGGCCACCCACAGGTCTCAGCGACAGGCATTAAATTACATCAACTGCTCCCACCATTACACATTTACTCCGCTCAATTGTCGATGCCATCTCTGGTCCTTCAAAATGAATTCTTCTGGTCGTATTCCTCCATCGCCTTTGTCATTGAGCTGCAATTTCCCCCTTGGAGTCTCAGAGCCAAGCGCCCAAACACCTACAAGGCGGCGTTGTAGTCTCCTCTACTTCATTGAGGTGGTTCCCGGCATGCACTTCTCTCAGAGTCTTCTTTGCAGTTTGAATTTTGTCCTTGTGGAAAAATGTTCCTTAGCTTCTGGGTCCTTGGCTCCATTGGTCTCTCACTGTGCTACAATCTCGGTTCAAAGCTCTCATCCTCCCCACCACTCCATCATGCCCCGTCTGCACCATTGCATGCGCTGCCACCGAGGCAGCAGTAGAGGCAGAGCTACTCATCCGTCACCTTCTTCCCACTCTGATACTTCCCCCTCATCTCTGAATCACTATCATGGATTCTATTTGGCCACTTGCAGTGGGCATGGCCATGCTGGAATTTTAGGCAGGTCTCGCTCTCCGCCACCGCATCCTCCTGCCACCTTCTTCTCCCCGACACTGCCTCAGCTGGAGACAATTACCTCTCCACAACCCACCCACTCTACTCAATTCCATTATTCGTGCACCTTGGACTGCCCACGCATAACTGCAACCATCACCATCTCCTTCAAAGACGAACCCACCATTGTGGCATGCCTTTGACCCAGAAAATTGCAGAAGTCCTCCAACCAAGGAGCTCCATCCACAGAAGAGAAGAGTGGCCCAGCTTCCAGCAGCAGAAGTAAAGGCAACGACAGTAGTAGCGAAGATTGGACGTGTGGTAAAGACGCCCCTGGCAAAGCTTGTGACACCATGGAGTCCTGGAATGCAGCAGAGGCCACCCACGACAAGCTTGCAGACGACAAGGATGAGTATATGTGTCTTATTATGGAAAAGACACCTCCCTCTCCAAATGACACCTAAGTACTCAAGTTCTTTCTGGATTCTGGTTTCTGGTTCCAAGTTTTTTGGGCCTTTTTATATAGTTTTTGGTTTTAAGGCCTGTTTAAGGACTGCAAACATTTATCTTTTTTCCATGTGTGACACTGGTTTCCCCTTTGTGGGCAGCCATAGAATAATCAAATGGACTAGTTTCCCCTTTGAGGGCAGTCCCTATTTTGTTGTTTTTGAGAATTATGCCTTCGGAATAGGCTAGAACTACAGAGGCTTGAGCCTACATGTATTTTATGTTACATTAATAGAAATTAGTCTTATTTAGAAAATTAAAAATTAAAAAAAAACAAGTTTTGATTTTTATCTTATAACATAAAAGTGATATGATAATTTAGGTAGGTTATTTTATTAGTATGTAGTTTGTCGGTTGGAAAAGTGGGGGAATGATTAATTGCCTTATTTTATGTGTATTCATGGGAGCTATCAATGTATAGTTGATTATTATAATATAAAAATTAAATGATTGTTAGGGAGGGGGAGGGAATCCAAAGTTTTTCTTATTTAGTAGGTTAAAAAATATTTAGATGGGTTATAAGATAAGCATGGAAAATTTTAAGGGGTTAATATTTATAGTTGGTTTAATTTTCCATGATTTTTCCACAAAAAAGGTTCGTCAATTTCCATTTTTTATAAAAGATATTCTCCCAAATTTTACAATATAAAACTATTTTTCCTTAAAAATCACCAACAATGTATATAGATTATATATAAAATCATTATAAATTTGAATGATTTTACAAATATATCAATAAACATTTTATAGTTTGTATATTAGGGACTAGTGAGATTCGCTAATGTTTTTAAACTTCAAGATAATTTTTCATCCTTAAAATTTTCCCCTGAAGATAAGTGCTCTCTGTGTTTTAGATTTGACATGTTCTATAATTAATGATTTAGATTCTCTATTTATATTTTGTTATTGGTATAATAAAATGTTATTTGATGTGTATGAAGTACAGATTTATTGATTTGTGTGGCATTTAGTTCTATCAATTTTTAAGTAGATTTCACGAGGAGGGGTTTAAGGGCTCGATCTATTTTTAAGAGAAATAAATTATGTATAAGGCACCCAAGCTCGATTATGTCTCACGCAATTATGGTAACAATATCTCATTAGTGGATTGATCTTTTTTCCATTTAACATTAAGGCTAGCCCTTGCCTAGGCTCTACTTAACTTAAGGGAGACAATGTTATTTGATATGTTTATTGACATTATGATAATTTAAAGGTGAATAAGATGTATGTTCTCAATATCTTTAGTTTATAAATATTCTCCTATATGTCTAAATACATGAATGAAGCTAAATCTTTATGATCAAGAGTATAAATTGGTTTTAGTCCAACAATATTAGTTTGAAGCTCAATGTTTTGTTTAAGTTTTGCATTGGTCATTATATATTTAAAGAATGTTATTGGTTATGTTTTAGATCAAATTAGCCTTTTATTTTCAAAAGGTGGTCCTCATATCACTACATAGCGATTATGGTGCAACTAAAGATGTTGTAAAACAATTTTGTTTATATTTAATTAAAATTTGCCACATTTACTTTAAAATCTTATTCTTTGGAAAATTTTGATATAAAATTGTATGTAAAGCATTATAAGTTTTCATTATCTCACTACGATGTGTAGAGAAAATTATTTTTAACACATAACTAATATAAGCGATTTATTTTAAGTAAAATACTTTAGGGTATTTATATCATATTTTCTATTAGTGGATGCAAGAATTGGATTCATCGTAAGAAACTAAGATTTTTATTAAGGCTTTCTTCACAAACAATGAATCATGGAGTAATAAAGAAAACTTATTATGTAAATGAGATTATAAGGACCATTAATAAATTAATGCTAGATTCCATTCACGTATTCCATAGTTAGCGTTGTAGTGATATTAAAATAATTAATGCTAGATGCCATTCACATATTCCATAGTTAGTGTTATAGTGATATTTAAATAATTAGATTGAATTTCTCCACTTCTCAATCTTAAAAATCATTGATAACCATCTCACAAATTATATCAAAACTTTGCTCGATTGTGTTCATTACTTTAGCTTGTCGTATATCTAAGGAAAGTCATTACCTTAGTTTGTCATATATCTAAGGAAAGTGAAGCTCATTGTAATTAAAAAAAATTAACATTAAAATGATGCATAATTGATAAACAAACTAAAAGAGAAAATCCCATAACATTAAAAAACAAGATGTGGGGGGAGTGAGATACTGAGAATTAAATCATTGGAATCAAGGAGAAAGAGGCATGAAAGGGATTAAAATGTTAGTTCTTATTATATTACATCATAAAAACTCATGTTTAAAAAAACTAAAACTAAAAAATATATTATAATAATATGAATTTCTCTCTCACACACAATTATATTTATTTATTTCCATCTTTTATATATATATACTCACATTTGAAATGAAAATAAAGTTTTCCTTATGAAAAAAACATATCATTTCTAATTAATATAAAAAGTGAACATTCTACATATATTAGGGATAACATTTCAAACATCAATTGTTAAAGGTTAATGCCATTCCTAACTACTTTATCAAATCAAACCACATATATATCAATCTATTATGAGTCTTCACAAAATATTGAGATGTTTAAGTTAACAAATAAATAGGAAATATAACTTACGTTTTGACTTGAATCCTTTTATCAAAAGCTTTAAAAAAAGGAAAAATTTAATACAGATCACTTAAAAGATGAACTTTGAGAATGGTGAAATATAAGGATAGGCATCTAAATAGAGGTTGGAAACATCTCCTTCATTTTTAATAGGGAAAAGCTACTAAGCAGTGAAAACAACAACTTGGATGGATAGGAAAATGAAGAAAGGATATTGCAAAAATTCCCAACTACAATAGTACATGGACAAAGGTAGAATCTTATGAAAATCCATTACAATTGGATGAGCTAGAGGACATACAAGTATTGATGGTTTCCACTAGAATTACAAAAAAGAGGGCATGAGTTTGGTAACTCTCCAAAAACAGTTAATTATTTTTTATTTAATGGAAGAATTAGATAAAATCAAGGAGTAGGTAAAGGACTTAACATTGAAAATGGTACTTCTAAAAAATGTATATGTCCTTTAGATATGAAGAATGCATACCTATGTAACTTGAATATATATATATATATATGTGTGTGTGTGTGTGTGTGTGTGTGTGTGTGTGTGTGTGTGTGTGTGTGTGTGTGTGTGTGTGTATGTATATGTATATGTATATGTATGTTTATGTGAATGTGTGTGTATATATATATATATATATATATATATATATATATATATATATATATATATATATATATATATATGTATGTGTGTATGTATGTATGTATGTATGTATGTATGTATGTATGTATGTATGTATGTACGTATGTATGTATGTATGTATGTATGTATGTATGTATGTATGTATGTATGTATGTATGTATGTATGTATGTATGTATGTATGTATGTATGTATATATATATTTGAATACTATATTAAAGGTCATATAAAAAGTACTGAGGTTACACAAAATAATAAGGAGTTATGTAAATATTTTCTTAAGTAAAGAATAAAAAACCAAGTCATCGTGAGGAAATTAAAGAAAAAGATGAAGAAATTAAAGAAATAAGGTAAAAATTTGACAAGATGGGGGAGTTAGCCTTTGAGTTAGTGATGTGTATACCACCTTCACTAGTTTAGAACCTTTAACTATAAGAACACTAGTTAAGATTCCAAAATGAGAGATTGGTGTCACATTTTACCATTGTTCAACAACCTACATGAAGAATTTTATGTTCTATTATTTTCTAGTCTACCGAAAAGAAGGAATTTAGTATGTGAATTATATCTTTATAACTATTTATTGAATATGTGTACTGCATGGAACCCAAATCAATCTATTGCGGATATAAAATTAATATTTTTTCAATTAATTTTGGAAAATAAATTGAAGAGAGCCCATGAGATGGAACTACATAAGATTGAGGAGGTCAATACTCCTTTATGGATTAATCTTGAAATGGATTCCATTCTTAATGTTTTGAATGATTGGAGAAGAAAAAATTCCAAACCCAGAATAAGGGAAACTATGGAGTGAGTACACAATGATGTTGTAAGATAATTAGTTAGCTTCTATAATAATTTGGAACAATCAATTCTAAGGGCCTTCCAAGTAAGATGAGAAGAGTTAGATGGTACTTTGAAATAAAGAGAACCACATTCATTACCTAATTTACATGCATCATTGTATAAGAGAAAACTCCAAGCTAATTCAATGTGGAATATGAGACTTAAGTGGATAAGGTTGTGATTTAAACATCTGCACATTCTATATCCAATTCCAGATTATAGAGGAGATCTACTATCCAACAAATAACATAGAAAAATATATGGAACATGATTGAAATGTTGTTAGGATTCCATGCAGAGGAAAAAACTGCTCTGTTTATTCCTTATGGTTATTGAGCTTTCAACGTAGATCAACATGCACAAGTTATTTTAACAAATTATGATTAATTGCACAAGGGGTGTGCAATGGAATAAGTCTGGGGGTATGATGAGATCTATAATTTTCCCTTTAAATCAAACATTATGCCATCATTTTACCCATACTTTAACCCTTTCCTTATATTAAATTTCAAACTTTCCTCATTTTTGTAAGTCAAAACACTACATTCATCATGGTTGGACTCTTATGTGAAAATAATAGGTTTTTATAGAAAATTAATAAGATTACATGATCAATGTGTTAGAGTGGATAAATTTTCAATTGTAGGTTTTTAATTGGGATATCAATTTGTTTTGATCATTAAAATTACTTGAACCGAGTGGATATTGGTGGCCGCCTGCCTATTCCACTTGGACCCCCACCAATGTTTCTTTTCAGTTTCCTTAATTGTAGCACAACTTACTATTTTTGGCAGTTTTTTGTGTCATAAACTTCCGAAGTTGTTTTGAGGGACTAGAAGACCAGAAAAGTCCCAAACTGTATTCTTAGTATCTTTTTGGCCTCCTCTTCAATATCTTCCAAACGAGGTATTATGATAGCCAAATGCAAATCGTATGCCAAAGTTACGACCCAAGGAAGTTGACATTCTAACTTGCCTCAACGGGGCCCACAATATTTGGAACTTCATCTCCTAGGGTTAGGGTTTTTGGATGTTTATGGTTTCCCATTGTTTCTCAATGATAAAAAGGCCGTCGAACCTCATTGTAACACAATTGAGAGGCATGTAGTCGCCAGATCTCTTCTTAGAGATAAGCTACAATTGCCTAAGCTAGTTTATTTGCATTTTGTATGTAAGCATATTTCAGTTCTTTGATATTAATGAAGTGTTATTTCTAATACATCCCTGTATTTATGATTATATCTATATTCTGTTGTGTTCCTGTTTAAGTTTGGATCAGTACTAGGTTGCAGAATTTTCATTAGAAATAATTGTGATATATTTTCTCATCAACTATAGTTGTTGTAAAATTTCTCATCAATAATGGTTGTCACAAAATTTTCATTGATGTCAGAGCCTTCCAATGATAGTATTAGCTATTGTTGAGTTTTCTGCACCCATGTGACTAAATAAGAAAAATATGTGTTACTACATGATTTCTCATCAATAGTAGTAGTAATGTAAAAATTGTAATTACATACTTATACTTAAAGTTCATTGATGGTTATTTTACCACATCAATCAAAATAAACATTATTTATTGACATGTCATCACTACAGGTTCAATCATCTTGTTTTCTGTGTTAGCCACAATAAGCATTTTTTATTTGCATGTCACCACTACATATTCAGACACCTAGCTTGAATGTAAGGAGTAGATAAAGCAATTACTGCAATAGTTGGAGTAGTTACAATTATGTAAATAACTTATATTTTAGAAGTGGTAACTTGTTATCTTTCCAACATGCAAGGAAAGAACAATTACGAATTAGTTTTAGCAATTATATTCCTCAAATTGTGCAACCATCTCAGAGAGGAAGCTAACTAGATTTTGTATAAAAGAAAAAAGGAACTAAAGAGGGGTTGTTCAATAGTTTTTCATTAATACAATTTGAAATATAAAAAATATACTAAGTGTGGAATTTATTGTGTTGATTGACAAAGATATGGTTGTATGGAAGTGCATAGTTCCCAATGTAGCATCACAGGTCCCAAGGCAGTGTCACATATCTCAAGGCATGGTACATGGATCCCAAGGTAGGACTTCTACCAATAGTGGTGGGTCTAACATCCTTACAAGCCATTATGTGATGCATACATAGAATTTTTCTTTAGCAACCTTAAGAGTAAGTTAATTTTTATAAATTTCCTAAATCTTACCGTGGGAGACACATTTACCCCTAGGAAAAAGGTGTTTCTTATGTGGGTTGGTGGTTTATATGAATAAGAATTTGATATTCAACATTTGCTACTTTAGTTGATCTTAAATAAATGTTACAAATATGCTAATATAGGGTATATCTCCTTTATAGTAATAAGGAACATTCATAGTTGTAGTTTTTCCTCTCTTGTTTACAATATTATTATTAGTGGCTTAATAGTGGAGATTTTAGAGAAACTACCTATAAAACTACAACATAATCATAAGATTTAAGGCTTGTTGCTTATCCAACCTCCCTTGAGTAGTTAGACTTTGCTATATTAGTATAGCCATAGTTGTAGCCTTGCCATCTCCTACATGTTAAGGCGAGATGCTAGCCCCTCCCTTTACATATATTTAGAAAAATTATCTCCATTTACTATAATTACACGGACATCCGCTGTATTTGAAGGTAAGACATAAGCTTTTGTTGGACTTGTCTAAGGCTTTTTGGATTAACCAAGAATATTAGGAGAGTGATTTCAACCTATGGATTAACTAAGTTTCCATTTTCTCTATTGTGAGATGACAACCTTAGGACATACACCTTACAAATGAAACAATGCTTAACAAATTAAGTGACAATAAAAAAACCATTCCACTTCAAACAAATTTCTTAAAAAGAAACTAATAAATGTAGCACCAATAAAAATCATTCTTTTTTAAAACAAAAATTCCCAAAAATCTCTCTCAAATTATACAAATTTAAAAATACTTATAAATCTAAGCTTTAATTAATTTAAATATGGATAATTTTTTTTTTAATATTGAAAATACTTTACACCTAATCCAATTTATTTGAAAAAATTTAAATTTTTCAACTCTTCTAACTTTTTATAAATTAAAATTTTATTTTTATGTTTATAAATTAAAATTTTAGTTTATTAAAAAAATATATTAAAACAATTACAAAATAATAAATTTAAAATGGAAATAAAATGTTAAAAAAACTTCTCATATAAGATTTTCTCTTTTACTTTAAAAAATTTGTTGTATACATGTCTTTCTTTCACTCTACCTTAAAGATTGATGTCACATAGACCAATAATTCATTTGTATTTTTATTCTACAAGTTTTCTTTTACTCTACCAAAAGTCATAAATTCAACACAAAACATCAAATGCCAACACACAAAATGCAAACAAAGCAAAAGATGTAAACATAAACCCAAAACAAGAACCATACAAAATGCAAGCAAAGCAAAAGATATGAACATATACCCAAAAATAAGAACCATTAGATGCCAACACCACAAAAGAAACCACAATTATTCACTCCCATAATAATTGGATTGATGTTTGCAAAAAAATAAAGCATTAATTTTTTCATTGACCCCATATTTGACCAAAAAATTGTATACTTTCACATAGTTTAACTTTAGTTTTTTATTATTTATTAGTATTTAAATATATCTTTAATCTTTTTAATTATTTATCATTTTTCTTATATTTGACTCGTCGACATCTTTCGCATATTGTCTCCAAATGAGGGTGGTCGATGGTACTCTTGCAAGAAAGATGTATTAATGCTTTGAAAAAAAGAAAAGAAATTTTTTTTGTTTGGATAGGGTAATCATGTTTACTGGTCTCTAAGAGGTATCCAATTAAATGGCTACGTCTAAATTCATGGAAAGTGGTAACTTACATCCAGCTCAATTTAGAGTCGATAGCGTCGCAAGTGCCTCAATTTCTACACCACATTAAAAACCTGACACAATGAGATGTGCGTTTAAAGCCTTCGTTATTCAAAGTCAAGAGTTGAGATGTGCTCTGATGCTATAATCTTTACTATGAATATGGACTTAAATCTGAACTTGTTAGATTTTTGTAACTCTCTTATATTAACATTAATGATACATGAGGGCATTAATTATACCTCAAATTTATTTTATTTTTTCTTGTGTACTTGTGTTATACTTTTTAAGATCTTTTGGTTTATTGTCAAAGGAAAAATATATAGGAAAAACATATATTTTGGAATTTGTAAAACTAAATGGAAATTAAAATCATAAAAAAATTAAAAAAAAATATTCAAATTTTCTTAAACAATCAAAATTAAAGAATTTTCTATTTATAAATATAATTTAATTTTCATAAAAATTCAAAATTCAAATGTTTAAATTATTCATATAATTTGTACATAATATTTAAAGAAATAAAGATCAGCTTAGATCTATTTTAAATTCATATTTACCAAAGACTCAGAAAGATCAAGCTTTTATTTTTTTTCATTTTTAACTTTTATTTATTAAAAAACAATAAACATTTATTATATATAATAATTAAATACTTTTATCTTAATTTTTTAACATTTAGAAAAAAAAAAATCAAAATTAATAATTTAAATTATTATTTTTAAATTTAATAATTTTAAATTAGCTTAGAATATAAAATAATTATAGTTTAAATATATATTAATTGTTAAAATTAAAAAGAAAAAAAATCATTTTATATTTATTTAATCAATATTAAAAAAAATTCTATGGACAATTCTCACTAAAAGTCAAACTAAAGACAAGTTGAAAATATATCATCCATCTATCAAATTAGAAAGTTACTATATTTAAACTTGCAAGGTTATTGTATATAAACTAAGCAGGTGCTAGCTACTATGTAGTTGCTAGCACCTGTTATATATCCCATTATGCTACACCATAAAAGAAACAATAGTTTCTTTTATATGATACTCATTGGTTTCGTCTCGGTTGCTACATCCAATTCAAAGAACATGTGCACAAGTTAGCTGCAAATCTCTTTTCATTAATATGCTTTTTGCTCAACCCGCTTATATACAAATCTGCAGAATTTTTGTTTGCATATTCATTCTGATTTATCTTTTTGCTCTTCTATGCTTTGCTCTAAAGTTGCAAAAGCAATGGACATTTTGGTTGGAGCAGCATCTAGCACCATCAGCAGTGTTGTTATTTCTCCACTCATCCAACTCATAGATGATGCTCTTCGCAGAGATGAAAGCATTCAACTTCTACAAGATCAAATCAATCGTATGAAGGCACTCTTACAAGAAATTAACTTTCAGTTTCATCATGGGCAAAAAAGTCCCCGAGAGACAGTAAAAAAATTGGTTGCAAAGGATTCACCACACTAGAAGATGCCAAAGGCGTCATAGATCGCTCCCACATTAGGGGAATTTTAAGGTCTAAAATGGGCCTCTTAAGGAAATTATAAAAATAATAGTGGAAATAATAAAATAAGATTAGATTACATCATCAAATTTTAGAGGAAAAAAAAGAAAAAACTACTTTTTCAACTCATATTTTCAATTTATCTCCCTATGGGTTTATTCAAATTTCGAGTCAGAACACTCGTTCGATGCAAAATTTGTATCCAAGGAGTACCTATGTTGCATACTTTTGATGGACACTGCTACACGAAAAATGAGAAATACATGAAAAACATGATTGCAATCACGTTTTTTCATGTATTTCTCATTTTCTATGTAGCAAGTTCCATCGAAAGTATGCAGCATGAGTACTCCTTGGATGAGGAATCAAATTTTTCATCCAACAAGTACTCCCACTCGAAATTCGAATAAAAACTTAGGGACATAAGTTGAAAATACAAGTTGAAAAAATAGTTTTATTATTTTATTATTTTTTAATCTTTTTACCTTTTTATCCCAAAAGGGGTGAATCATCCCCCATGGTTGACATCATAATCTTGAATCCTATTAGTTCTTATAAATTTTATTTTGGTTGTAATTTTTTCTTAAGAGGCCCATTTTAGACCTCAAAAGTTCTCTAATGATCAACATAGATGGTGTTTAGATTGCATTTTATGCAAGCCCAGACTCGCTACACAAATTAGAGAGTGGAATACAAATTTCGATCAAATCTTCATAAATCTTCAAAAAGACTTTTCAATATTTCATGATGCTCAACATATGGTATCATTGGCACCACTACAACCACATACATTGCTTCAGACAGTACCGAAGTCGGGATTTGTGGGTTCAGGGATTAAACATGGCGAGATGCAGGTGTGGAGATGGATCGATAACGAAGATCGTTAATTTCGCATAATGGGCATTTACGACATGGACGACATAGGCAAAACATCGCTTCTGAAAATAATCTACAATGCATACAAGAAAGGTAAGTTGTTCAAAGCCGTAATTTGGAGAATTGTTTCTCCAACCTATAACATTGCAGACCTGCAAAGTATCATTGCAGAGGAAATCAATTTAAATCTAGGGAGCACTACTTCTAATGCTGAGATCAGTTATGTTGTTGATATGAGAAAGAGGAAATTATGTTCATGTTTGAGGGAAAATAAATTTCTTCTGTTATTAGATGATATGTGGAGGGAACTTCAACTGAATGAAGAATTGGGCATCCCATTGGGTAATGTTAGAGGTATCATAGTGCTAATCTCTATGCGTAGCATAGATGTGATCAAAATAATGGGGGCATATGACTTCTCCATAGAAATGAAAACGCTTTACAGTGATGAAGGGTGGCAATTGTTTCGCAGAGGAGCTTTCAAAGCAGCCAGTGGTCCGATAAAAGACATAGAGGATGTGGCCACAAAAATTGCGGGAGAGTGTAACGGTTTGTCGTTGGCCAAAAATGTTGAAGCAGTAGCCATGAAGGGTAAGAAAATTGTAAATGAGTGGCATATTTCTCTCTATTAGAAGAAAAATATGGATCCTAGTTTTCTACGATACAGTGGCATTGGTCAAGGTCTCTATTCGCAGCTAAAATGGAGTTACTATTATTTTCCTGACTCCGTCTTGAAGAATTGCTTTTTATATTGTGCTACCTTTCCTGAAGATCACATAATCAGTGTGAACTCAATGGTGGAAATGTAGTTAGGGGAGGGACTGGTCAATAGCAAGGGGACCAACTATTTAATGGACTTGGGACTCAGATATGTAGAGTTATTAGTAGAACGCTACTTGTTTCATAATGTTTATGATGATGGTAATGGGTATAGGAGGACACAAGTTCATGATGTTGTCCATGACTTGGCAGTCTATATTGGTGAGAAGGAAGAGCAATGGTTCTTTCGGATAGGTAAAAACCTCAAAGAGTTTCCCACTCAAAAAGAGATTGGCAATTTCAAAAGGATAACAATTGGGCATAATAATATTTATGTTTTGCCAATAGATTTCAGCTGCCCCAGCCTCCTCACTTTGATATTGGGCTATAATGAGGGTTTAAGAGAGGTTCCAAATGGCTTTTTAGTCAATCTCACCTCTTTGAGAGTTATGGATCTGTCTAACATGTAAATAGAATCATTGCCCATATCACTGTGGCATCTTAGACAACTTGAGTTTCTCAATTTGTGGAACACCTTAATGAAGGATTTACCTGAAGACATATGCAATATTTCTTAGCTTCATTTTTTGGATCTTTATAACTATAGAAAGTTAGAAACGTTGCCTTGTAATATATGAGCGCTTGAAAACCTTAAGACTTTGAGGTTAAACTATTGTTGTAGCCTAACAGGGATTCCCTGTGAGATCTCTCAACTTACATCATTGAATATCTTGTTATTTTGTATATCATAAAAGAGTATAATGGAGGTGGGGGAAGTGAATAGTGGTGTTTGCAGTTTGAAGGATCTCACAAATTGGCCCAATTTGATGGATCTTGAGGTGAATGTAAAGGCATGAATTGAAGTAAAGGGAATACAGTCAGGAATTAAAGTGGGTGTAATTGGAATATAGTTCGAGATGAGGAAATTGACATTGGCATTCGATGTGGAAGACGATGATGTGGTGGAGGATCTCCCGCAATACATGTTGAGCATGAAGAATTTGCAGAGATTTGTGCTTGATAAATACCATGGAAGAAGTCTACTCAACTATATTTGCAAGTTTCTACAATTGGAGGTTATATTTGCAAAGATGTTTTCAACTTGGGAAGCTTCCTCCATTGGAGAGATTCTCAAATTTAAGGGCATTTTCATTGCGCGGTTGCACTAAGTTGAAGGAGTTGGAGATCGGGACATCGAGAAGTGTTAGCAGATTTCTGATGTTGGAAAGTTTGAAGCTGGGGGATTTACCCATGTTAGATATTCTAACGAGTTCATCATAAAATGTTGTGTGGAATGAACAAACTATGCCTAAACTTCACGTGTTGACCATAAGAGATTGTCCATGGGGATAAACAAACTACCAAATTTGGAAACCATTAAAGTAAAAAAAAATTGGTGGGAAAAGAATGATGTTGAGTATCATTCAATTGTATTTATTGAATAGTGTAAATATAAATTAAATGATAATCATATTTGTCTTTTTTATTTATGAGATTCATTTAAAAAATCATTGTCGACTATTTATTTTTGGAAAACCTCTAGGGCTGATGGAAAAATATCATGTGTTGTTTTGTTCATGATTTCAAAGTCGCTTTGTAGATTGTTATTTTTCAAGAAACATTAATGTTGATATTTTAGAAGTATTATATCATTCAATGTTATTGAGTGCTAGCACAATTTCGTGAATTAGTCTCCAAGAATTTTCTAAATAGGCTATAATAGAAACAAAAAATAGTTAGAGGTTCACTTTACCTATCAAATGTTATGTCTGGCCAAACTAGTCTAGTTACGCAACATATAACGCTATGGTAACTTTCTTCATTTTATTTCTATGGTGATTCATAAGCTTTATGGGTCAACTGACCCTCTGTATTTCCCTCAAAACTAGAGTTTATAATTCCACACTCTCTCAGCACTCCAAGACTGGTTGGTGCCGCAAGCCTGCTGGAAAGGCAGAAGAGTAAAGGCACAAATAACAAAAATACTTCACACACAATAACACTCGAGCTGCGACTCTTCTATTGATCACGCAAAATTCAATCTTCAATCTGAATACAATGAACCTCGTGAAGGGTATTTATCCTTTTCGAATAACGACTCACCTAATATAACTTAACATGCATACACTTACCAAATTTATCTATCACTTATCTCAACTTGACTCAATTCTCAGTTAACTGACTCTCTAAATATAGTTAAATCTCCATGCTAGAGTTAATTAGATATTTTAACACTCCCTCTTAATTACGACCACTAAACTAAAACATAACTCATGAAAACTCAAACATGCCTGCTGGTCTATGTCTCAGCTAGGCTTACAACACCCAAGTTTCTTTTTTGAAACTAAAACACATATGTTGCTAATGGATTTGTAAATATATCAGCCAGTTGATCACTAGGTTTACAAGGCTTCAATTGAACTTCTCCATTGCTCACAAGTTATCTAATAAAGTGATATCTAGTATCAATATGCTTTCTCTTTTGATGAAACACACTATTTTTGGATAGTCCAATCAATGAGGTGTTGTCACAATATATTGTTGTTGATCTTTCTTGTTTCTGCTTGATTCCATCCAATACTCTTCTTAACCATATTGCTTGACATGTTGTTGATATTGCTGCTACATATTCTGCTTATGTTGGTGATAGTGTCACAATAGGCTACTTCTTAGATGCCCATGCTATCACACCTGAACCAAGATGGAACACATAACCGAAAGTGCTCTACATATTGATCTAAACGTAGGATTGATTATTTTCCAAGTGAATTGAATGTATAACTATGATTTTGTTAGGTGTAAAGAAATTGAAGGAAAATTAACTTTTAAAAGAGTTTGCACATACTAAGTACTGAAATATCAACAAAAAGTAAAGCAAACAAACTCAAACACAATGTGATGACAGAGTTCGTCCCTCCTAAACTATGTCTACGGACCTACTTTTAAATTGAGCGACCGTTGTATTAGGAAGGCGCTGGAAATTTTCTTACAATGAGATTCCAGCTAAATAGTGTCCTTCAACACTAATGGACTCTATCCAATGAAAATTCTCTAACTCGGATTTCTGACAACCAGCTTACAAAAAAAAGCGTTGAATATGAAAAACTATGGAAGATTTATTTTCACACAAATTTATCCAACTCAATAGTGCACGCAGGCATTTTTGGATGCTGTGAAAATATGGCTCTATGAATTTTCTTTATGTCTCATATCTCCACACCCAATTTGGTTTCACGGTGAGCAATTTATGCCAAGAAGAGTTATGACCCTATGGAGGAAGAACTGACTTTCAACTCTCCAAGAAAACTCCTAAAAAAACTTTCTAAATTGGCTCTCCAAAATAACTCTCCAAAGCCGCTTCACCAAATTGCTAATGCAAATACTTCACACTTTGTTGCCCAAAGCTTCTCCCAAAGCTACTCCCCTAACTTGGTGTACAACACCTCCTCTTATACACTTTACAATGTTTTTTTTGGATTTTTTGTTGTTATAACAACATAACAAGTTTTGGCTATTCGAATACATTTGAGATAACACATTTATAGTTACAACTTATGCATTGTTAAACTATTGGACCTTAGCTTCAAACTTAATCCTAAGTTTTCGAATGGTTATTAACAACCATGACTCCGCTAAACTTAAGGTTAACTTTTGAACTTCGTTGTAGCGACATACAAGATTTTCATTGTAGCTTTTAATGCACCTTCATGCATTTCGTAATCATCTCCATGAAACTACGAACTCCATGCCATGACCTTCGTTGGTGGAGCCACGTAACAATAGAATTGCATTGGAGTTGTAACCACATCTCCATAGATTTTGTTAGAGCTTTTAAATGCACATTCATAACCTTCGTATTAATGTGACACATCTTCATAGCTTCTGTAACCATGTCCATGCACATATCCATTTCTTTCGTTGGTGGATGGAGCCACATCCCCACATTATGCATTGGATTCACGTTGGCTGCATTTGATCCTTTTATGCATTTTATTAACCATTTATTATGAGCCATATACTTAGCACATAGGTTAAATAAAACATGAATTAACATGGTAGAGTCGTGAGATAGGTTTATAGGTTTAGGCTAGGTCTAGGGTTCGAAACTCAATGTACCCATTTTTACCCAAACTAATTTCACCTTTTACCTTTTTACTATTTTACCGACAAATTACTGTGCAACACGTGTTGGCGTCAGGTGCTTTGACTTTTCCCCATCATCATTGAAACTTTGACTTGAATTTTCTTCCTCACACGGAAGTCAATTTCCAAACCGTTAGTACCGTAAGAACCAGTGCGACGAGCACTTTCACTTGACACCAGATTTACGACATTCTGAGACTGGTAGCTTTCAAGAGTTCAGAACTTTGACTTTTTCTCCCGTCACCATTGAAACTTTGATTTGAAGTTTCTCCCTCATACGGACTATGTTTTGAATGAAACGATTTATGTTGAGTTCCGAATGATGAGATCTTTGTGGTCGTTTAGGTTCCACGCTGATCTAACAACTTCCATTTTTTGACCTTCGTCTATCGTAAGGAGCACGAATACCTTTTGTATTCTTTTGTCTGCATGCAAGTGCTTCAATAGACTACACTTCCTTCTCCTTCACCTTTGTCCTTCAGAGCCAGAAGTGTTGAATTGTTGTTTGCATCTGGAAGCATTAATACCAGTTGTATTCTTTGTCTGCACATGAGCTTCATCAAGTTACACTTCCTTCTCCTTCACCTTTGTCCTTTGGAGCCATAAGTGTCGAATTGTTACCTGCATCTATCGCAAACCTGTAATACAATCTTTCACATTTACATGCATGAATAACACAATAAAACATGACTTAAATAATACGTTAGACTTGCCAAGGGTTTATCACATACTCTTTGGTCAAGTTTACATCATGAACAAAAGAAGCTAATCATCCCATTGTTGCTTTGATGAACAACGAAGAAGATTTATTCATTGTCACTTTCGACCTTCCTGGTTGACATTAAATCAATGACCACTATGACTAGACTTGATGTCTTAGGTCCCTATAATACTAGTGTATCCCCTTATTGTTGTTAGTGTAGCCCCCTTATTGTTATTTTTCAACCCCTGTAACCACCATATTGTTATTATTGTACCCTTACATTATTATTGTTAGGTTGTCTAGGATTATATTGTGGCCCAATGGACTCCTATATATAGAAAGGAGGTTTTATCATTTGTATCATCCAAGAATTTTTCATTTATGTAATGTAAAGGAGGTTTCCCCCATGAAGTGGCTTATTCCTAAGGCATTTATCTCTCTTTTCTTCTATTTTTGGAGCTGGTTTCATAACATTTGGTATCAGAGCTTTGGATTCTTGGGGTTCGCTGCTCCAAACAGGTCATCGTGGAATTTTTGCTATAACTATTTTTCTATGAAGGGTCAGAAGCTGAAATTTTTACTGAGAGAAGCCGAAATCCTAGGGAAAGTCTTGTAAAAATTTTAGATCTTGGTTCGCAATATTTTCGGAGATATGATCTTTGGAAGTTAGGGTTTTCCTAGGCTCCTGAATTTATCCTAAACAGGTCATCGTGGAATTTTCGCTATAACTTATTTTCTACGAAGGTTAAGAAGCTGAAAGTTTTATAGACCAAAGCCAAAATCCTGAGGAACGTCTTGAAAAAATTTCAGATCTTGGTTCACAATATTTCTGGGGATATGATCTGTGGAAGTTAGAGTTTTTTCAAGCTCTCGAGTTTCATCTCAAAGAGGTGGTCGTGGGAAAATCATCATAACTCTCTCTCTGAGCATCGGATTTCAATTATGTAAAAAGTGGCCGAAAGTACATAGAATTTAGTTTCCCGTGTATCAATTTGAGAGCTGAAGGAGCAAACAGTGACACATGGCATGTCGTACAATTTCTCTCTACTGAACCAGTCCATAATTAGGTCATTTTGGAATATTGGACATAACTTTGCCTTGAAAAATCCAAATCAGGTTAGACCTCTGGCATTCAAAAAATTATTCAGAGGGCTACTAGAGCACTAAATGTTAGATATTAAAGATTCAAAATAACAGAGATAATTGAGTTTCAATATCGAGCTCCTCAAAAGCAAGAAAAAGGCGTGTATTTGTTAAACAAGTTTGCATGACATTTGTTTGAAAAATCAGTTTGAAGTGATTCCAAGGGCATATTGAAGCATAGATATCAGCATTGAGTTATATAATGCCTCCCAAAAATAATTCCTCACCTATTAAGCCCTCATAAATCTATACTATGACGCATAAAGAGGAATAATTCCAGTATGAGATATCAAAATTACGGTACCAAGTGCAACAAATTTCGATCTTACAAAGAGCAATCAAAGATGACATAGATGGTTTAAAAACAAAAATGGAGGCTAAGTTGGAGGGTTTGAAGGATCAAATGAAAGCTAATATGGATGATAAAATACTGGAAGATCACATCGAGCATTAACAACAAATTCTCCAACTCTCAAAGGATAACCTAACTTTGGTGCAAAATTGAATGAAAAAACAAGAAGATCAACGTCGCAATGAAAGAAGTTCTGAAACAGTCACAGAAAAAAGAACTCAACAACTACCAAATCGATCAATTTCAGAATATCTCAGCAAGTGGAAGAAATTACCTGTTGAAGATTCCACATGGGAGGATAAGGATTTTATATAGAAGCGTCTATAAATAATCAAGCGTTGAGGGCAACACTTGTTTGAAGGAGAGGGAAACACTTATATGACATGTCGACTTTCAAAAAGAGACTTCCTCATCATATGGCTTTTCATATTAAGTCTACATATCAGAAGATCAATATCTTTTGAATAGTATTAGATGAGGGTTCATCCACATGTGTGATGTCTATCTCATGTTGGAAGGCTATTGGATCCCCTGCAGTTGTCCCTTATGCTACTCTTTTGACTGCATTTGATGGTAATTCTCATAGGCCACATGGCATCATTCTAGCTTTACCCATCTATGTTGGGGGAAAAATTTTCAATGTCAAGGCCGATATAGTTGATGAAAATCTAGACTACAATCTACTGTTGGGGCGAAACTGGATTTATGAAATGGATGCTATTGCTTCCTCATTATTTCTCATTTTGTGTTTTCGTCACGAAGGGAGAATTGTCACTGTGGACTAGATGGAATGTTCTCCTATAGATCCAAATGCATCTGCTGACTCGACTGTTCCCTTGGTGAATGATGCCAAGTGACGCAGGAAACCCCTGCAAACCCAGAATCTCTCCCCTCTCATGCATATACAAAATGCATCTCAAATAATTTCCCAAATAAAAACTCCAAGTCCAAGCAATTATTATTACTTTTACATGCGGAAGCTAATAGCATCTGTTTCACAGTTTTATGGTTTATGAAAACCATACTTCAATACACAAGGTTCTTTTGTAAACCCCAAATATCCAACTCCATGAAGTTACCACTCAACACAAAACCCACTTGTGGAAGTTTCTTTCTATTGTTATCTTTATGGTCAAGCCCATATATTAGGACCAATTCATATCAATATTCTATATTGAATCAAAGTCCACTTATCCAATTCTGTTATATATATGATCTCTTCTAAATGTTTCACAGAACTAATCCTTTGACATTTGTTGAAAACCAAGGTTCCAACTACCCATTATATATGCTCCTTCAATTTTTAAATTACTCAAGCTTGACCAACATATCCAAACATGCATTTTCGACAATTTACATAACTCAGATTTTGATTAAAAATCAAATGTCAACATGGAACAGCAATTGGCACAGGCAATTAACTTACCTTCCTCATCAACCACATTCACGCCATCGTTCTTAACTTGGCTCGTTGTTCCTTGAATTCCATAGCATTCTAGTTTTGAGCTTTAACACTAGATTGACATCGAATTATGCAATTCAACGTCCTTTCTTCCCTGCGTGTGCAACTAAATAACATGGATCAGATATAACAAGTCGATTTTCATTAATCGAACCAGAATTCTGTTCAGCTCGAACTTCCATTATAATTAATTCAATCTGCTCTTTCAAACTCGTCTTCTCAGTGCTATATTATTCATTGATTTCAACTAACTTCAGATTCGTTCAACTCTGGCTTCATCTTTGTCACGATTGTGGAAGGCTTTTCTCTACTTCCAGAACCCTCAACCGACACTATTACCCATACAAAAGCACCACTTTTCTGGGCATTAATTCCATGTTCAAACTCTGAATTGCATGGTTGTCCTGTTCTTCTCTTAATACGTTATGATTATCTGCACATAACTCTACACATACTTCCATGCCAATGTCATTGTAAACATAACCACGCAAACATAACCACGCAGTTTATAAAATCGATTCCGGCAAACATAATTTGACCTCTGCATTAATTATCATGTCTGGCAATTTAGAACACTTCCTCTGCGTTAAGACTTAGATCGATCTCTTCATTTCCTCTTCATACAGATCTAAACATAAAAACCAGAATTCTCAACATACAAGCTTTATCAAGGCGTGTAATTCAGTTCCGATTTCCAGCAATGAGTTGATTCTTAACACAGAACTATACACATTCAATCAAACAACTAACCGCAATACAATTGTTCACACACCTGAGTATTGCATATCGATACCAAAAGTCGCTTCGTGTAACAGAGTCCTCCACACGATTGCAACAGGTCTTCAACCTACTCACTGGTTTCAGCAATCTAAGCCAGCGTTTGACCGATATCTGGCGTCCAATATACTCAATGCCTCCGATTCATAATAGGGGATTTCGAATTGCCAATTAAACTCTTGGCAATCGTTATATGGAATTTCATTCAAATTGTGTGCTTCTCTCACGTCTGCAAATCATTAATTGTTCTAATAATCGAATTGCAAACCTCTGTTCCTACTTAGAACTTGCACTTTTCAAACCAGAATTATATCACTGCTTAGTAATATAAAATATGAATCGATCTTATTCAAAATAGATAGAGCTTAAAACAACTCTGCGCCCTTTTAATTTCATCAATTCGGCAAACAGAGGTTTAAATCAACGATTTATCCATCGCTCCTTGATCTCTCATTCAGTTCACATGGATTTACCATTCAAGCCCTAGTTACAGAAATTAAATACACAATTTCTAAATCAACCAATGTAGTTCCAAAACACACTTTTCATATTAATAATGAAAATACTTACAAACTTTGTCTTTGGCCAGATATTCAACATTCATGGCCCTTCTAATTGCCCGGAGGCTTATAAACTTTGGCTATCCAAGCCTCACCTCTCCTCTCTATTCGATTCTACATGATCTCTTTTGCCTTTGAGGCATATCAATTTATACAAATTGAATTGAACCAATTTTGGTTCACATCCCTTTATTAACTCAACAAATCCTCAAATATCTCAACAAATCCTACAATCTAGATTCTTATCCCTAAAACCTTGAAACTAAATCTAATTTAGGCTCATAATTATCTCTTAGATATATCTCATCTAATTTCTCTCATGTTTTCCAATTATTTGGAAACATTTACAAATTCTCACATATAATTAATTAAAATATAATTTAATCACTCAAAAATAATATTAATATTTACATGAAATTAATATTTCCTCACAAACATAAGACCCCCTAGTTTAAATAAAATACAAGGTATTTCCCCGAGCTAATGCTCCTGCATCACCAAGCAACCTGTTGAGAATTTTGGGGTTGGAATGTATACATAATTGATGGGTACTTTTGATGTTCCGCCTCCTTCGGTTCATATTCATTCTATTTCATCCTCCAGGGTTCCCGCTCAAAGAGATTTCTTTCGAACTCATTATTTTTCAGCCCCTTAGACCTTGCCTTCTCCTACATCCACATCAGAGGAAGTTCAAGTGGGTGGAATGGAATTTCCTATGTTTGCAGCTAAGATTACTTATCAATATATTGTTGACTCTGTAGACTCCATGCCAGTTTCTCTTTCACCAGAGGAATTGGATGGAGATGAGGCTCCGGATTGGACTCTTAGTTCATCTTCTACTCAGGATTGCCTTGATACCACTCTTCCATCTGAAGAGGCCATCCTTGAAGTAATGACTGGTGTAGAGAGATCGTGGGATGATTTTCATCATTGGTTCTATTTTCTACCAAACTTGCGAGAAGTTGAAACAAGTTTGTCTAACCTTCAGTCTTCTGGTCCTGTTCACCTAGTCTTGAACCCCTTAGCACCAACATAGGTCTTTTTAAAGGGAACATGGCTGTTATTTCTACTACTACCCCAGTGAACATCTCTAGAGATCCCAACATTATTGAGAATGTCTTCATTCGATTTTAATGTTCCCTTGAAGAGATTCAGACTTACACCGATCTCTTTCAAGAATTTAGGGGAGTGTTTGCTTGGTCTTATGAGGAAATGCTTGGTATAGATCCATCTATTGTCCAACATGAGATCAAGACATACGAAAATTCTAAGCCTATTCGACAGAAGCTTCATCCGGTCGACCCTAGGAAGGCTTCATCTATCAAAGCTGAGGTTGAGAAGCTGCTAAAGGCAGGTTTCATATACCCCGTTCCATTAATTGAGTGGGTTTCGAATCTAGTTCCTGTGGACAAGAAACAAGGAATGACTCGACTTTGCATCGATTTCATGGATTTGAATAAGGCATGCCCTAAAGATAATTACTCCACACCATTTATAGATCAGATTATCGATGAGTGTGCGGGGAATGAGATTTTCTCCTTCATGGACGGTTTCTCGGGATATAATCAGATTACTATCTATCCTGAAGATCAACATAAGACTTATTTTATTTTCCCCTGGGGTACCTTTGCTTACAAAAAAATGCCTTTCGGCCTTTAAAATGTTGGACCTACCTTTTAGAGGGCTATGTCTTATGCCTTCCACGATATCAAACATATTATTGAGGCATATTTTGATGATTTAGCTACTCGTTCTCGCAAGATAATTGATCATCCTTCACATCTTTGTCAAGTTTTTGAACGATGTAGTTATTACAAAATTCCATTGAACCCTAATAACTGTGTTTTAATTGTCACATCTGATCGGTTTTTGGGATTCATCGTGTCTACCGAAGGGATTCAGGTAAATCCTTTCAAGGTTGAGACAATACTTCATTTTCCTCCCCCATCTTCGATTCGTCAACTTCAAAGTATACAAGGCAAAGCCAATTTCTTACGAATATTTATCATGAATTATGCCAAGATTACAAAGGGATTTATGAGGTTGTTAAAGAAAGGATTTTCATTCTTTTTGGATGGCTTTGCTTAATGCTCATTCGATGCTTTGAAAAAAGCATTGACCTCTGCTCCATTACTGAGTCCACCTGATTATAGAAAGGATATCCTCTTGTATCTCGCTACAGCAAAATCTACCATAGGTATGGTTCTGGTTCAGGAAGATGCTGCTCTTTGCGAGCATGTGGTATACTACCTTAGTCAAGGCTTGGTGGGTCCTAAACTCCGGTATTCTCCAATTGAGAAACTAGATTTGGTAGTTGTCCATGTTGTCCAACGCCTCAGACATTATATCCTCCTTCGCAAAACTTATGTTTTGGTGACAGTTAATCCATTTCAATTTTTTATTAGTAGGCGAGTGATTGGGGGCAAATACAATCGATGGATTTCCATTTTGCAAGAGTTTGATCTTGAATTCCTGTTTGCCAAATCCAAGAAGTCATTGGTATTTCCGAAGTTTATTTTTGAGTTGCCCTGTGGAAAAGAGATTGTTTATGAAGAATCATTTCCTGATGAACATCTTTTTCTCATTTCTTCACAGGATCCTTGGTATGGAGATCTCATAGTTTATCTCCAAACTGCGAGGTTTCCCTTAGCTTTTTCGAAAGATGAGCACCGAAAGTTGCATCACTTAGCTAAAAATTATCTGATTATTAGTGACACTTTGTATCGACGCAGGATCGATTCGATCCTTAGACGTTGCTTAACTCTCAAAGAAGCTAAGGTTGTGCTGAATTATTGCCACAATGGAGCTTGTGGTGTTCATTTATCTGGGCTTGCTACAGCCCAAAAAATCTTACATGCAGGATACTTTTGGCCCTCAATTTTCAAATATTCTGTTTAGGCAGTCAAAAAGTGTCACCCTTGTCAATTTTATACCCTGAACATGTGTGCTCATCCAGCTCTGCTCTTTCCTGTCATCTCTTTCGATCTGTTAACAAAGTGGGGTATTGATTATACTACGTGTAACCCACCTTCAGCTAAGGTTAATAAGTACATTATTGTAGCAATATACTACTTTACGAAGTGGGCTGAGGCTATGCCTAATTTTGCGAACGATGGTGAGACAATAGCCATGTTCCTATTTAACCAATTCATTTCTCACTTTGGTATCCCCAAAGAGATTTTGATTGATCATGGCAGTCATTTTCAGAACAGTATGATGGCTGAATTGGCTCTCAAGTTGGGTTTTCAGCAGGAGCATTCATCTCCTTTTTATCCTCAGGCCCATGGGCAAGTTGAAGCTCTTAGCAAGTCCTTGAAGACCATCCTTCAACGGACAATTGATAAAGCCAAATCCAATTGGCATGTCATGTTGTACCCTGCACTTTGGGCATACTGGATTTCTATTAAGACTGCAATCGGTATTACTCCATTTCAACTAGTTTATGGGTTGGAATCCATATTTCCTATTGAATGTGAAATTCCTTCCCTTAAGCTGGTAGTCAAGGTTCTTCCTGACACTTCTAGTCTTGAGGAACGCCTCATCCATCTAGAACATCTCAATTAGTAGCACTGAGGTGCAGCTACAATGAATGAGGCGCATAAGAAATGAGTAAAGGTTCAGTACGATAAGGTGGTCAAGCCTAGGGTTTTCTCTGAAGGTGACCTTGTCTTGGTTTATGCCCAAGAGAAGGATGCCTTGGGGGTAGGCAAGTTCAAATCCAAGTGGTATGGTCCCTTCATTGTCAAGAAGTTCCTAAAAAATGGAGCTTATGCCTTGGTTGATTTTGATGGGAACGAGTTGGCGGAGCCCAGAAATGGGCTCTATCTAAAGAAGTATTATGCCTAGGCTTCGGCCTAGCATTTGCTTTGTTGTATATAGTGTATTTTTGTACATTTATGTTTTTTGATTTTTTGTGTGACTTTGATGAGTTTGATCTGCTTTGGTATGTGTTATTGGATGAGATGAGTCATTTTGGATTTTTCGATGGTGCTAGTAGACATACCCGGAACCTAGCTTCCACGTCTTGGGTAATTCACTATCCATTCGATCATTTGTTAGTCTCAAGGGGTGTATGCATTGGTCCTACTTCGAACAATGTGGTAGAATACACTGCAGTGGTCAACCTACCCTCGGAGGAAATATCTCTTGGTGTTGATTCATTAGTAGTTTACTTGGATTCACAACTGGTGGTTTCACAATTAAACAACACTTATCGTGTCAGAGACCCATTTTTGCATCGATTATTTTTTAGGGTATGTTTGTTACAACCTTCATTTCAATTTATTACGTTCATTCATATTCCTCGATCTAATAATTGGTTAGCAGACTCACTAGCTAATCAAGCACTTGATTTGCACATTAATCATTCAATACTTTAAAAATATCAATAGCATCATTCATCATTTGGGACAATCACATCATATAAAATCGCTATATATATATATATATATATATATATGTATGTATGTATGTATGTATGTATGTATGTATGTATGTATGTATGTATGTATGTATGTATGTATGTATGTATGTATGTATGTATGTATGTATGTATGTATGTATGTATGTAGATCATAGTGTTCAAAATATACAAAAATTGGACCATCATGTCCTACAAAATTTGGGCTTATGCCCGATCATGTCTGTCATAAAAAATAATAATACAGCCATCCGATCAAATCTATATCTATCCCTAAGGTCCCTACCCAACTTTTGTGTTCTGGTAAAACACAATAGCAGTAGCTACACGGCGTAATAACCACACCCAATCTCTTGGTACCCCAACCACTCTCCTCTGGATAGCCTCGGGAAGATCCTCTATAGCTGCCATGATTACTTGGTGAGTTAAACTCTCCAAATTTCTCTAGATGGCATGGAGGGTCCTTCTTGGGTCTTTAGCATCATTCGCGTCTCCTCTGTGACGCTTATGTCTTGGGTATCCCTCAGGTCTAACCGGTCCCATGTATGCATCATGATCATTTAATTTTGTAAGTCATTTTGTCCTATCAAAAACATTTTTCATTTTGCATATAATTTTAAAAATAAAAAAATCACATAATCAAAAAATCATTGTGCAATCTTACCAATTGCACCCCATGCTACTCCGGGTGGAAGAACCAAATCAAGATCTACTCTAAAATCCATCCCAGCATAGGGATAGTCCTCTACTAAGATGACCTGTTCTACCCACCACTGGAAGAACTCATCATCCCATGTAGTGCGGGGAACCTCACTTCCCTCCAGTCTCTTCATCAAGTCTGCCCATCTCTCTATCCTCAGATCTCTTGGGCTACTGATGGTGGAGATGATCTTAGGTCAAAGCCCTAGGGCTCTCTCAAAGAATAATGTCAAAAGAATAGTAACATATCCAAAATGTTTTTTTTTTCCTGTCGGATAGAAGTCATTTGTCTCTTCAGGTTAGTCAATAACATTGCGCACCATTCATAGAGGTTGGCTAAGCAATCCACTGCTAGACTCATGTGAGTGCGTGAAGCCTGGTGAAGGGATTGCAACCCGGCCACTCTACGAATAGTGAAAAGAAGGATTTTCATGTACAATTCCCTTACATCCTTGATTGGGATCGGAGTCCCCACCTTATTTGCACCATCTACACAGTATACTTGGACATAGTCATCTACATTAACCCCTCCAGTGGGCTTACCATGAAAATCAAATAGTTCTCCCCTCCAGGAAAGTCCAGTGATAAAATAGATGTCTTCCAGATTAATCCTCAATGGAATCTGATCAATCATAAAGCAGTCTTCATCTGGTTCCAAATAATTGACCAACATCTCGAGCAACCGAGTATTGGTTTTCGTATTTTTCATTTTGAAAATTTTTAATAAACCACAACCCTAAAGGATATCCAATGATTGTTGGTCTTACATGGATTCAATGTCTATTGCACCGTGCTCTGTTTCCCTCCAGCTGATACTCATCCTGAAAAATTTCATCCATTGACCCATTAGATATCAATTTTTGAATTCCGCTCTGCGCATACGCGACTTTATTCAGGCACAGTCGCGTCTATATGTGATTTCCTCATGATGAACCTACATATATGCAGAGGGTTTCAAGAAAAATATATTTCCTACAGTAAAAAATCCAAAAAAATGCTTGAAATAGTAATGAAATTGACAAACAAGATGAGTATGAGGCTTACCTGACTAGTTTGGATTAATTCGGTGGCTGGTTGCTCCATTTTCAAGAAGGGGGTTTTTTACTCCAGAGCTCTTTTTCCACTTCTGCACTGCACAAATAACCAAAATTTGAGTCAATATGCTTATTTATGCCAAGAATTTGAAATTTTTTCGCAAATTTCGTTTGTGTCTATTTTTCGAATTTATGTAAGGTTGTTTAACCTTTTGGCTTGTAAGTGTTGGGAAAAAATATTTTTAGGTACATTCTAGTGATTTTGAGATGTTTCAAATTTTTCTTTGAATCCATGACCGCTGACCTATCATGGCAGGTATTTGATTCTGAACTGGCATATAGGTTAGGGAATTCACTTTCCATTGCACTTCTACATACTAGCTTCCATTCTGATCACTTGCCATAGGGTCGACCCCATCATGTCATGACTATTTAACCAATTTCACTTGCTAATTTTTTTAATCATGACTTGGCAATAGAGCCATCCTTTACATGGGCTTCCTATTTAGTTCCTCGCTAGCATTTGTCACCCATGCTGCAATATGTGTAGGCTCTGGAGTCCTCTTTAGTCCCACCATGACTTGCACGTTCAAGCTTCATTCTTCTTCTTCTTTGTTATCTTTATTCTGGCCATATACCTTCGAGGCTCCCATTATTATCGAGTTGTATTGCTACATTGCATATTGACCACTTGTTTATCTTTTCCTTTATTCGGCTTCATTTGAACTCGTGTTTAAGCCCTCTTTTGACCATGTCTTTCTGCACAATTTAACCATGCAATCACTTAGCCTTCGCAACTTGACACCTTTACCCATGGATGGAACGTCCCTTTGAGTGTCACTTACCAGTTTTCACAACCTTTCATTCTGCATAGGATTGTTCCTATCCCAGGAATTATTGCATTTGTTTACCGAAACTCGTTCTATCCATTGTACTATATGCATTCTTTTATTCTTTTTCAAGCTTTTAAATATGAAAAGACCAAAAAAAAAATATTTGAAAAAGAGAAGGAATGGGACAATACTTCCATACTTGATGGAAGCTACATTGTTAGTTGTGTCGCCCTTGAACAAAGAAAAAAAAAGATAAGTCTTTTCTCCATTTGGGATGGTTTTAGTTTTTGACTTAGGATAAACCATAACCTTGTTATTGAGTCAGTACCCCCCTAGTTGGTTATCTCTTCCAATCATATGGAGGGTTTTTTATGCCTCCTACATGACAAACTTATGCAGAGTTATCATTCGATGCCATAGTCAAAATGAGTCGTGCTTTTGTTCAAGGGAATTTAACCTGAGTTGGCCTTTTTGCAGTGTCTCTTAACTCATTTTTCATTCGGCCATCCCAGTCTTGTCAGTATCTTGTTCTATCACATCATATATTTGTTCTTTTGCTCGTTCTGGTTTGAGAAGGTCTCCATTGACTTCTTGCTGGCGAGTTTTTCTCTTATCGACTTCGACATATTGCTCTAAGAGTAAACCTAGAGCTGCACCCTGGCCCTATTTACATCATTGATAGGTGACCTTGTGCTTAGCATTTGATCAACATCATAGGTATTTGACTAAGTGGTTTCCCTTGTGTTCGACTTCAGCTTACATTATCACACCTAGGATTTGTGCAGTACCTTTATTTCCATTTCACTCCATCGGTGGATATATCGCCTCTTTGTCAGCTTTCATTATTGGTTGGTTTAGAGAGTTTCTGTCATGTGCTAGCTACATTTTGTGCATGTCGGAAACGTACTTCGGGTTGGTTACTTCAATTTTCTTTGTCTGATTCCTTCCAAATCTTGGCCTGTGGGTTACACTCGTGCTGGAATGATGTGGGATGCCTTTCTTCCAGCAAATATTTTCCCATTGAATCCGACTCATTTCTCTCGGAATAAGGTCTAGATTCCTTTTGTCAGTACCTTAGGGTTTGCAATCATTAGTGCCAGACTCCTTTGCTATCAACAGTGAGAAGAAACCAATGTATCCTGATTAGTGGATTATCTCAAGTTTTGGACTTCAACTCATTTATTCGCACTTGTTATATTGTACTAGGGCACCTTGACACTCATTATCATTATCGATGGGTTGTCTTGCATTTGTTAACGGTATACATTAATGACCAGTAATCAAACGATTTCTCACATGGTCGACCTCAGCTCATTTATTCCCATTGTGTAGAATTGTGCCATAGTGATCGGTGAAGACCTCAGGTTTGCATCAACATTCTTTGGTTCACTTTGACAGCTCCTTTAGTTTTCTGCCAGTGACACCATCCACCCTTATATGTTGCAGTTTCATCACAGCAACATCTTATATGTTGGCGCCCGAGTTGTGTGTTGTACCATTTGTTCCACCACTTATGATTTGGTACTTGGAGATTAATTTGTGACTTTAGTGATCAGATATCTCTACAGCATCATTATTATTATTTTATATGTGATACTTAGACGTGATTTTGACTTATACTTTCGGGCTGTGATTAGATGATTCACTATTTACTTTGCATTTCATTTATACTTGTATACATCTTGGATCTGCTCCATACTTATGCGGACATACTTTTATTTCACTGAGCATGGGTATGCCCGCCTCATACATGAGCTATCTTTCTGATTTCTATCACTATTTTTTGGCAAGCTAAAATCTGGTGAAGTCCTCTCTAGTCCTCGCAAGGTTCTTTCTATGCACATAATAAATTTCAGCCATCATGTACCCCTTCTGAACTCATATATTAGGGGGAATCTATTATAGCATCATTTATCACCTTTATATACTTGATGACTTATGAATTGGCCTTGGGTAGCCCTTCCATTCAGACTTGGTCACATTTCTCAAAAAACAATATTTTAAAATCCATACACAACTCTACCCATTTTTTTTCGCATGCACATGCAGGTACATCTATATCTAACCCACGTGTGCTATTTAAAATATTAAAAAATATAATTTACCTATTATTGAGGTGGGTTTTACGGTTTTTATTGTAACTTAACTACCCCAACCCATCGCCTAACTGTTCCCCAACTGAAAAAACTAATTTGAGGAAGTATAAATACACCTCAAGGGAAAGGCCTAAGGGAGGAGAGAGGGAATATTATTGATATTATAGCCTGTTATATCCCTAATCAAGTATTATATTTCCCCTATGCCTCCTACACTTCCCAGGTTTCAAGAAACCCTTGGTTCCTTGTGATGATCACCCTCATTCTATGTGACATCCTTTGTGCACCATTTATGGAAGAAGCTTTGTGAGGCTAGGGCTAGACAAATCCAGAGGACGGTTTTTCTGAAGGCCATGGCAAATCTCAGGTGATTTCTCCACTATTATTTCCTATACATGTTATCAATAAAATAAGTACCATCATGTTCATGATGTTCATGTGCTATGTGTCTCTTATACATGCTTAATAATCTTGAATAATTTTATTTCATGTTAACCTTATGAGATTATGAATGCAAATATGCTAACATCTAGGACATATATGTTGTACAACTAGTTTTTGTGCTTGTTCTTGACTGATTTGCAGGTTTTGGAGCACGAGGAGTTGCAGGGGTTTTCATTCTACAAGATCTACTACAAATGGGATAAACAGGTAAGGTCCACAACCCTCACTTTCTAGTTTAAAGCATAAAATATGGTAATTAGAGTCCTTCTTGAGATGACATGCCCTTCACTCTATTAGGTATTTCAACCCTGGGCCTTAAGGTAGCTTTGCCTGTAACACAGCTACATAATGGTTGTTACTCCCACAAAAGGTACATGGATATACCCTTTGTATAATTTTCATAATAAATTTTTGTTAAAGGAATCACCTTTTGAATCACTACTGATAGAATTCTTTTGTTTACCTTTTTTATCCTACAACTTCCTCACTATAAATTCAAGATGAAGGGACCAACATCGATCCGCTATGTGACCTATTTTCCTACAATAGTCAGATGTTAATTGATCGAATCCTAGTCCATCATATCTCCGTCTTTCTTGTACTGAGATCTACTGGAGTCTACCTTGATCATCTTTGTCGAGCCCTTGCCCTGACTGATATCCCATCTTGCTCATCAGTATCATACCTATGCACTTGGTATTCTTTTCAAAGGCTCCAATTCCATGATCACTTGTGGCTTCATCCTCTTCTGTTTCCTATTCATTTCTAGGAATTTCTGGGGTGTACGAGGGTTCCTCAGAAGGCGTAGAGAAAATTCCAATGGCTTCTTCTACTGATTGATTTTTTGAAGAAGATGATGGAGAAATTTTATCTTCATCATATTGATGAAGCGGAGGTATTGCATCATTTTCAATGATAGATGGACTTCGAGCAAAGGGAATTTTCCTCTCTACTTTCTTGCATAGCTTCAATCATTGCTTGCAATTATTGCTTCTCCTCTTGCAACGCTTGTACCATGTGTCGCAATGCGGAATTATCCTATTGATACTGTTGATTATGTTCCTCCAATTATTGTAGGCGTATCCGTTTTGTACCCTTTCCCATTGTTGTGACTTGATAAAAAAAAAATTCTTTTCCAATTTCTGGGCTTATCTCCTCAAGCTTTCCTTCTCCATGTCACAACCTAGATCTAGTCAACATTCATTGGCAAAAATCCTATTGATAAAAGTTCAACCTGCTCTGATACCAAAATATATTATCTAAACATAGGATTGATTATTTTCCAAGTGAATTGAATGTATAACTATGATTTTGTTAGGTGTAAAGAACTGAAGGAAAAATAACTTTTAGAAGAGCTTTCAAATATTGAGTACTGAAATATCAACAGAAATTAAATCAAACAAACTCAAACACGATGTGATGACGAAGTTCATCCCTCCTAGACTACGTCTCTGGGTCCTCTTTTCAATTGAGCAACCACTGTATTAGGAAGGTGCCAAAAATCTTTTTACAATGAGATTCCAACTGAATAGTACCCTTCAAAACTGATGGACTTTGTAAAAAAAAAATTCTCTGACTCGACTTTTTGACGACCATGTTACAACAACAAGCGCTGAATAGGAAAAAATATGGAATATTTCTTTGCACACAAATTTATCCCACTAAATAGTGCACGCAGGCACTATTGGATGATGAGAAAATATTTCTCTCTGAATTTTCTTTTCGTCACCTATCTGCGCACCCAATTTGGCTTCACGATGACCAATTTACGTTAAGAAGAGCTCTGACAGTATGGAGGAATAATTGACTTTCAACTCTCCAAAAAAACTTCTCAAACAGCTTTCTAAATCGACTCTCCAAATCAGCTCTCCAAAGCTGCTTCGCCAAATTGTTGCTGCAAATACTTCACACTTTGCTGCCCAAAGCTGCTCCCCTAAGTTGGTGTACAACACCTCCTTTTATACACTTTACAATGTTATTTTTGGAGTTTCTATTGTTATAACAACTTAACAAGTTTTGGCTATTCGAATACATTTGAGATAGCACATTTATAATTACAACTTATGCATTGTTAAACTATTGGACCTTAGCTTCAAACTTAATCCTAAGTTTTCGAATGGTTATTAACAACCATGACTCTGCTAAACTTAAGGTTGAATTTCAAACTTCGTTGAAACCACGTACAAGCTTTTCGTTGTAGCTTTTATTGCACCTTCATGCTTTTTGTAATCATCTCCATGAAACTACAAACTCCATGCCATGACCTTTGTTGGTGGAGCCTCGTAACAATAGCATTGTATTGGAGTTGTAACCACATCTCCATAGCTTTCGTTAGAGCTTTTAAATTCAAATTCATAACCTTCATATTAATGTGACATATCTTCATAGCTTTCATAACCATCCCCATGCACACCTCCATTGCTTTCGTTGGTGGATGGAGCCACATCCCCACGTGATTCATTGGATTCAAATTGGTTTCATTTGATCCTTTTATGCATTTTCATAACCATGTATTATGTGCCATATTGTAAGAACCTTAACTTACTGAATTAACAATCATTCACAAAATTCATACTACAGAATTCAAAGTGGGATTTTTTAAGTAAAATATATATCAATTGACTAATTAATACTTACCTGGAACCGTGTTTGAAGATGTTCCTGATCCGCCCTGGCTCTAGATCCCGTTACCAAACCGCCATTTTCCTCCCAGCCTATCTAAGGTCAACCTCTCCGGTCCCCAGATCCAGAAGACAAGTCTTCTGGCCCACGTGCCCCAAACTCCAATAACAATCGAGATCACTCCATGACTCTGTTCGAACTCTAGAACTCACTGCTCAAGTATCACACAGTTGGAACTCCTCTGACAACATCCGGGTCAGTTTACCCATTCACTACCCATGCCCATCAAGTTTACCCCTCTTCTCCTTTTACACACAAACTCCATTCCCGATATTTATTAAAATATCATCTTTTAATAAATATCTTTGACTTCTAAAATATCTTAGTTTTTATTAAAATATTATTATTTAATAAATATCTTAGATTTATTAAAATATTATTATTTAATAAATATCTTGGATTTATTAAAATATTATTATTTAATAAATATCTTGGTTTTATTAAACTATTATTATTTAATAAATATCTTAGATTTATTAAAATATTATCATTTAATAAATATCTTGGATTTATTAAAATATCATCATTTATTTGCATAAGTCAATGCTTTTAATTTTCTTTGAAAAAAGTACTAGTTTATATTATGATAATGGTAGATACAACTAATACATTCATTATATTATGGTGAGTTAGGGATTTACTCAATACTTTAATAATTCACTCATTACTCTACACCAAGTTTCTTTTCATAATTGATTAGTGCATGTACTAGTGTCATACCCATGATACATGCATATGTAGCTATCATATGTAGGTCTCATATGCATGCTAATATTTCTATGTTCCATATAATTCGATTTGGGTCGTTACATACACCCCCCCTTCAGAAAACTTCGTCCCGAAGTTAAGTTTTATGTCGTATATCATTAATTATATCAATGATTAGTATAATCATATAAGGTTGGTGTATCATAGTTGAATTTTCGTTTAATGTGTGAGAACACTTTTAACATTTATGTTTTGATCATTTATTGGTTTACCAATTTAGTAGTTACATCTTGTCCCAACAGTGTTCCCAAGCTATTCTAGAATCATCCTATCCTCCCTAACCTCTTCTACTCCCATCCTATCCGACCTCTACAGAAATATGCCATGGCATCAGTTTTATTGATCCAACCATCCATAAACCTAGGGTGTCAGCGTCGATTACGTCGACCTGATGGACCAGTAGGAATCCGACAGTCATCATGACACGTCTAGGGGAGCATGACTCACACAGTCCTCCCATGACTCCAGGTTTTGGAGGATAAACAGTGGGCAACACCTCGACCCCTCCTAGTAGGACCAGGGTTAACACCTTATCATGGAATCTCAGTGCATCTCAATTTTTCTTGGTGTTTTGTCATCACGCAGTCGGTTTGGTAAAGATATTATCTGCAATTTAAAACACTTGTCCACAAATTATAACATATGTATCAATATGTTCAAAACAAATTGTTACCCATATAACAATTTCTACACATTCCAAACATGTTGCTATCTAGGATATTGACCCTTGGGTTCATATAACATACTTGGTTATGTTTATCCAATATGTCTGTAAATTCATTTTCACCTTGAATAATCAAGTGCAATCACTCTTTTATTTCTATCTCATCATTTACGTTGATATGTAAAATTATAGATACCATATCCACAACATAATTCCTAATTTATATTAGTATCCCTGTACCAGCAATGTTTAAGCAAAACTTTCTTCATATTGGTATCCATGTACAAGCAATGTTTAAGCAATTAATATATTCCCACATGTCATAGTACAAAATGACAGTCTTAAGTATCCATCCAAAATAAGGTACAATTTATAAAAAAAAGTTTTTAAATGCTTAGAAATATAACCAACAATTATAAATGTCACATAGAATAATCGAACATGGATATACAGATAAGAGTGCAGCTACTGTGTTCTATACTATTTTAACCGATTAACCTTATAAAAGTCATAGGTTGAGATTCTAAATCTAAATGGAGGGATGCTCCAACCTTTGCATATATAAAAATGAAATGAATTGAAACAAGAGTACAGAACACTTACTGTTTAGTCGAAGCATGATCTAATTTCTTGATACAGGTTGATTAAGAACTCTAAAACACAAAACTACATATCGATCCAGCCAATCCTTTTAATTCTTGTTATTTATTTTTCTTTTAATTCTAATTATCTTTGATCTTTAATCTGGATCCAAAGAGATAATAATAACATTAACTTCTTTATCATGTTATTCCAGCTTATCTTTAGCCTAAAAATCTGGAAGCCATGAAGTAGGGTTTTGCAGGGCTGATCATTAGGGTTATGCTGGAGATGGAGGGAGAGTTAATTGACTACTCTAAAGATCCCTTAGTGAGAGGTTTATTTTCATTGAAGGAATTTGTTACGGCTTGAAAATTATTTGTTCACTTTGCATTATACTTGGTCTACTAAGAGTGTCATATTTTCCACAAGCTGTCAATTATTGACAAATAATAATTTCCTTGTTTAATAAGAATTTCACAATTTATAAGATATGCATAATCACGTTATCAATATGTTACAGTTTTGATATAGTCTCTTTTCTTGCAAGTTTCACCATTTAGAGTTTTATCTCTAGCTAGGGTATTACTAGCTTTACCATCATTCTTTAAACCATTGTTTCATTTGTATTACCTTGACTCATCTAATTTAAACACAACACATCACTGGTATACCCTCTCCTTATTCTTCACATTAATCATTTTCTCATTAGTCCTTAGGTCTCATCTTATCACCAAATGTATCTTCTTTTCTAACGGTGTATACTTATTATCCTTAATATTTACCTTCAACCATTTTCCTAGTTTATCACTTGTTATCTTTAACAAATTAGGAATGTTAAAAACTCTTTACGGGTCATTTCTTTGACCCTTATCAATCATGTTGCTCATATCCTTAAGAAAATTCTTCTTGATAGAAAACATCCATTTACTTCCTTATACCCGATATTCCTAATATTTCATGTCTACTTCAATTTGATAAGAACATATTATCACTTTGACTTTGTTTTCTCACCTCTAGTCATCATGGTTTTCTTTCCTTTAATGCATAAAATCATCATACTTGGAAATGTCGTTACTATTCCCGAGTTGGGTAAAATCCTATAAATAAATTCACTAACATGGATATCAAAAGTAATCTACTTATATTTTCGGGTTTTAAGGCATCATGAGATAGGACTTCCTAATCATACTCCCTGATGTCCATAAACCCAGGATATAGTTAGTCACTTAAGGAAAATTTTATAATGTCACTCTCCCATTAGAGGGAGAAATTATTATAGATGTGACCATGCACATAAATTATCCTATAATTGATCAATGTTATTGTAGATTCACTTTTTAATCTAATATCATTGACTTCTTATATTGCTTTGTGAAATTTCCACTTACTCACTTTTGGTGCTATTTTGTCGATCTCAATATTCTAAGTTGATTATGATAACTAACATTTATTATCATCATTAGAAGTTTTCCATTTCGTTCTTTTCCCATCCTCCCTATGTACTATATTGATTGTAATAGGGTAACAATGGAGATCAAACTTTGAATTTTCTGTTGTACTCTCTTGGTAACTAAAACGTCTTGATCTAATAGTGTGTTTGCTACCTTATGGGTGGTTTCTTACTGTCTTAACATATGTTTCATCCATTAATTTGCCTCAAACTGGCTTAGCCTTTTATGTGGTTGTATTTTACTTTACATATAACAGTCTTGTCATAAGGTCCCTAGTCCTGCTTTCATTACCATTCTTCCTTCCTTCAAGGGTTAACTTCTTTGGGGTAACTCCGCCAACTAGTCTTTATATATGTCTAAATAATTACCATGAATCATCTCATATAGTGTCTTAATGTTCCTAATTTCTCTTTCTTAAACAACATTGTTTTCCTTTCCATAAAAATGCTATGTTTCCATTTTATTTTGTTTTAGACATCGATATATCCTTACAGTTTTAAATGGATAATCATCTATCTTAACAATGACATAATGGTTGACTATCAAAATGTCCAATTTTAGTACATATTTAAACTATAAAAATTTAACCCTTTACTCTCCTCCTTAAACCACTTACACATATACATGGATAGTAATTAAAGTATTAAGATAATAAAACAGTATAAAAGATATTTGCATAAATTCATATCATCAATGGTTATATTTATCAGCTAGTAAGATATATATATATATATATGGAAATTTCAACGTCACTTGAAGAATGGAATGTTTCACTTGCATAAAACAATCAAGATAGTTTCCATTCTAACGTCCAAAAGTTTACAAAAAAATTTTGATGTCTAAAGTGATGTTAAAGTGCCCAATTTATAATAATTTGAATGTACCTCAAACTCTACTTGAATGATATAAAAAATCTTAAACTTCATTTTGGAAAAAATTGCAGCTGATATCCATGAGTTATCTCAACTCCTTTGTCGGATGGAATGTAAGTAAAAGTAATGGATTTAGGAATAAAGTGGGATTGAGCTCGCTATATGTCTTCAACACATACATTAGCATTAAATATCCCATCTCTTCTAATCAAATGTATCATCCTAAGGTTCATAGCTTTCAATATCAAAATATATAAAATTCCATTTTATCCTTGTTAAAATCTTAATTGATGATAACCTGACCGTAGATTGATTTTTGAAAAGATAGAAGCCTCTTTGATTTTGTCAAACAAGTCATCAATTCGGGGTATTGGATATCTATTATTTTCCGTAACTCGCTTTAAGTCTCAATAGTCTATGCATAGTCTCAAGGAACCATCCTTCCTCTTAATACCCTGGATTTGCAACGTCTCTCCTTCATCATTTATGCATAGCATTCCTTTTCTATGGTAGTCCACCAAAACTTGGTGAACTTCTAACCAATCCATCCCTAGGACGAGATCATAAATCCTTAGGGCTATGACATATACTTTTAGCTTAGTTGAACAAACCCCAATATCAACTTTGCATTTCTTGATACTTGATTCGAAATTACAGGGAAATATGTTTCAATCTATTACTTATCGTACTACATAAGTATTCATAGTTCATTGTATTACTTTTACTACTACCTAGTACTTTATATTCCTAATATGGCCATGAAAGGGGTTATTTAACATTCTAATTCTAATTAATTAGGTGACCAGATGTTCATTTACCAATAAATACTGAAAATATAATATCTTTAATATTTTAATATAATTGTCATTATATCTTCTCAAAACATAATAACTTCTACTTTCAAAAGGGGTATCTATGGTGGAACATTACGAGACTAATTATTCTTGATGGTTTGCTTCTGGATGGTTTTCTTGGTAATATTTTATTATATTAATTATAATTTTATATATTTCTCTGGTTATCTTTGTTATCATAATTTTTTTTTTAAGTCTACTTAGCACTCATTGCATCGGATGATGCTCAGAGAGGTGATGCTCATGTATTTAATTTATATATCCAAATATTTAAATTATTTTATTAATTGTTGTTTAAAAACAAATTTATTTTGATTATATTCAATTATTAATATATATATAATTGTATATTATTAATAAACATATATCAAACTAGGTTAAATTATTTCTCAAAATGCCTATAATATATATATATAATAACCCTCAAATCCTAACCATTATATTTATTTTCCAATACATTTATCCTATGATTGTCCCATAACAGTTATTTTTAATGGACCATTCTTTACACATCCACCGACAGTGCCTAATGGCCTTTCCTCGATGAAGTAATGTGTCATTAGGTTGATTACAACGGTAATTTTCCGTTAGAATAGTTTCAACTTACATCTCTATGGGCTATAATAAACAAAGGGAAACACACTTTTGACATGATTAGCCTCCCAGATTCCTGAGCGACACATTCTACAATATAGGATACCTACTGCAATTACAAAAGTGGAGTTCGAACTTCTAGGTGGAAACGCCAAGCCGGACTAATGTGCAGAGAATTTGTTTAAAATTTTGAAGAGTTTGGGCATCGTTTTTTGTGTTTTTTTCTTCGGGATACTCAACCCTTTAATACGAGTTCTACAATCTTCCATTTAAGTGAATATGGACGCGTGCCTAGGGGAACACATCACCTGTTCTGCACAGCTCTTAAACTATCACCTCTAAATTCATAACGTGTCTCTAATTTCCGTTACCGCTACTTTCCAGCAGTCAACAGAAATGGCGGCCAAAGCCGTGATAGTTTAAGAGCGGCTTCCCCTGCTATTTTGATCAGAGCTAAGCTCTCTTTGGGGTGAGACATCAGCATGACTCAAAAGTTCATCCTCACTATTGTCTGGTTTTTCACAGACTGTAGAGTCCGCAAGTTTTTTCAGCATCCTCATCTTTGTTTTGAGAAATCAGTGGATCACCATGAAAATGGCCATCGTAGGTAGGCCTTGGGTTGCTGAGAAGTGTGTAAGAATTGGACGGCATGGCTCCAGTGTTATATGTTGCATCCAACAAATGGGAGTGTTTCATTTGAATCTGGTCCCTTGAATCCAACAGAGGAGTATCATGACTATGACCTGCTGCAAATTCAGAAAACAGATCAGCCATTGGGTCTGAAGACTCTTGGTGTACCCTATCCTCAGTTGTAAAACTTGGGGTACTCGCTGGTCCACTTGCATAATGATCTAGCTTTCGAAATACGAAAGTAGTAAACAGACTTAAGAGATCATGTGCTCGATGGAGGAAGCGGCCTTTATTATCTAGTAAACTTCCACATGTGATATGCAGTATGCCTGCAAATTGGATACGATAATCCTCATAAAATTCCAGCATATTTTGGATCTTGATAAACTCCAAACCAACTTCAGTTGCTAACCTGATTAAGATTGGAAAATGCACCACAATTGAGTTTGCGAAGGAGAAAAAGCTTATCGGATTTTCGGACCCGTTTGTACTATAAAATGTGGATAGTATCAACGGGATATTAGAAACTGTGATCTATTGGAGGGCAGAAGATTTCATAATGGCAGCTCACACCGACATCCATGCCAGAAAATGGTGTCAAGCATGCTTTGGATTTGTTATTATTTTGCTGGTTTTCACCTCTTCCATTGGTATATTACTTGAATTATCAGTTTACTACAAGTTGGAAGTTTCTTTTCAATTATGATTTTGGTGAAACAGACCTTTATAGAGATAAATGTTAACTAAATAACTTATTTCCATCATTCATCTCTGTAGCTTATGGAAGGAGTATATTAGAAGCGAAGAGACTTACCATCGACATGCAGAAATATCATTCTGTAAATTTGGGAGGGTGGCTTGTTATCGAAGGATGGATCAAACCATCGCTTTTTGAGGGGATCCCTGACAAGGATCTGCTGGTATTGGTTCTCTTGTGCCCGTCTTGGACTTTGCAATGCCATCGGTTGCTCATACAATCCGCAGCTGGAGTTGCTTATTCTTAATTCGATTTTAATGTTTGATTTTGTCAGGATGGGACGCAGATCCAGTTAAAATTGATGAAACTGGAAACCTACGTGGTTGCCAAAGATGGAGGGGGAACAATTATGGTAGTAAACAAAACTAACCCCTCGGGTTGGGAAACTTTCAGCGTATGTCTTTGTTGACAATTTAATTTGCGCTCCTACCGTTTGCTTCTTTGAAGATGAACTCTGAAAGTGACTTGTACTGTTCAGTTATGACGTGTGAGAGATGGCTGCTACCAACTTAGAGTCTTCAATAAGCAGTTTGTAGGAGCCCATAATGGAGGAGGGGGTATTGTGAATGTCGTAGCCACCACACCTGAGAGCTGGAACCGCCTTGTGGAACCGCCTTGTAAAACTTCTGAGATTTGAAAGCAGGCAATAAACTGCCATCGTTGGACCAATACATATCAAGAATGAAACCGGGCTAGAAATACATATATTACATCACTGGATGTAGCAAGGAGCAATTGGAGAAGTCACCATTCCTTGAGAAATTGAAGAAGAAAAACTACAGTGTCCTATATATCATATGGAACATTTCACATCAACCCAAGTGCATATCAGATCTGATGGTGAAGGAGAGCATAAAGAGCTTAAACGGAAGTATGGCCGCGAGATTTTATTTACCGGGCCAAAAAACCTTTAGCCAATGAGCAAGGCTAGGCAAGTTTAAGTTTCCGTCCATATATTAGGCATCGAATAAATCATAGTGACAGAGTTCAAATGGAAATGGTATCGAATTACTCATAGTAGCAGGGTTCAGTTGCGAATATAAATAGAATTCGATACAGCAAGAGACGAGATTTTTGATAGAAAACATTTTGAAATGTGTGGACTTTTGTTTTAAGGTTTAACACCATACTGTATGGAAAATTCATTAAATTTAATACGGCTGTCAAATTTCCCACAGCGAAACCCAATACCACTGAATCTTGCTCTTTGGAAATTAATCGTGAAAGGAGTCTTCATACTTAAAAAAATGAGACCTTATGAGAATAGCTTTAGCTTGGTTGTGTGGACTTCCCAGCTCTCTGAAGGTAAGTGTCTTCAGCAGAAAGAAGGAAATTTTAATGCTATAGCTCAAAACTCAAGACATGGAAGCAATGCAAGCTTGGAAACTCATAGAAATGATTTAAAATACCATAAGATTCACAAAGTCTGAAACTAAGCTCCGATACCATGTGTAAGACCCTTAACTTACTGAATTAACAATCATTCACAAAATTCATACTACAGAATTCATAGTGGGATTTTTGAAACAGAATATATATCAATTGACTAATTAATACTTACCTGAAACTGTGTTTGAAGATGTCCCTGATCCGCCATGGCTCCAGCTCCCATTACCAAATTGTCGTTTTCCTCCCAGCCTATCTGAGGTCAACCTCTCTGGTCCCTAGATCCAGAAGACAAGTCTTCTGGCCCCCGTGCTTAAAACTCCAATAACAATCAATATCTTTCCATGACTCTGTTAGAACTCTAGAACTCATTGCTTAAGTATCACGCAGTTAGAACTCCTCTGACAACATCCGGGTCAGTTTACCCATTCACTACCCATGCCCATCAAGTTTACTCTTCTTCTCCTTTTATACACAAACTCCATTCCCTATATTTATTAAAATATCATCTTTTAATAAATATCTTTGATTTCTAAAATATCTTAATTTTTATTAAAATATTATTATTTAATAAATATCTTGGTTTTATTAAATTATTATTATTTAATAAATATCTTAAATTTATTAAAATATTATCATTTAATAAATATCTTGGATTTATTAAAATATCATCATTTATTTGCATAAGTCAATGCTTTTAATTTTCTTTGAACAAAGTACTAGTTTATATTATGATAATGGTAGATATAACTAATACATTCATTATATTATGGTGAGTTAGGGATTTACTCAATACTTTAATAATTCACTCATTACTCTACACTGAGTTTCTTTTCATAATTGATTAGTGCATGTACTAATGTTATACACGTGATACATGCATATGTAGCGATCATATGCAGGTCTCATATGCATGTTAATATTTCTATGTTCCATATAATTTGAGTTGGTTCGTTACACATATACTTAGGCTTTAGCACATAGGTTAAATAAAACATGAATTAACATGGTAGAGTGGTGAAATAGGTTTATAGGTTTAGGCTAGGTCTAGGGTTCGAAACCTAATGCACCCATTTTTTACCCAAACTAATTTTAGCTTTTAGATTTTTACCATTTTACTTACGAATTACTATGCGACAAGTGTCAGCGTCTGGTACTTTGACTTTTCCCCGTCATCATTGAAACTTTGACTTGAATTTTCTTCCTCAATCGGAAATAAATTTCCAAGCCGTGAGCATCACCAGAATCAGTGCAACGAGCACTTTCATTTAATGCTGAACTTATGACATTATGATACTAGTAGCTTTTAGGTGTTCATAACTTTGACTTTTTCTCCCCTCATCATTGAAACTTTGATTTTAAGTTTCTCCCTCATACAGACTCTGTTTTGAATGAAACGAATTGCGTTGGGTTCATAATGACGATATCTTTGTTGTCATTTAGATTCCACACTGATATGACAAGTTCCATTTTTAACCTTCGCTTGTCGCAAGGAGCACAAATACCTTCTGTATTATTTTGTCTGCACACAAGTGCTTCAATAGAATACACTTCTGTCTCCTTCACCTTTGTCCTTCGAAGCCATAAGTGTCAAATTTTTGTCTGCATCTAAAAGCATGAATACCATTTGTATTCTTTGTCTACATGCAAGCTTCATCAAGTTACACTTCCTTCTCCTTCACCTTTTTCCTACGAAGCCATAAGTGTCGAATTGTTACCTGCATCTGTTGCAAACCTGTAATACAATCTTTCACACTTGCATGCATGACTAACACAATAAAACATGACTTAAATAATACATCATACTTGCCAAGAGTTTATCACATACTCTTTGGTCAAGTTTACATCATGAACAAAAGAAGCTAATCATCCCATCATTGCTTCGATGAACAACGAAGAAGATTTATTCATTGTCACTTTTGAACTTCCTAGTCGACATTTAACCAGGGACCACTATGACTAGACTTGGTGTATCCATCTGGATCACCTATCATCCAAACTACCTGCAAAATCATTATCTGTAAATCCAATTAAATATTTCTTTTTTGTACTTGAATACATTATGCCACAATCTCTAGTTCATGTTATGTATCATAGAATTATTTTTCCTGCCCTCCAATGTGTGTCTTTTGGAGTCTCCATAAATCTAGAAATCAAACTCACTCCTTGCATAATATCCAGTCTTGTAGCTATGAGATACATGAGGCTGCCAACCAATCTTTTGAATAGAGTTGTATTGACATCTGATCCTTAACTTTGTACCTATTGCAACTGGTGTAGGTACAATTTTTCAATTATCCATCCTAAATAGTTTCAGAAAATATCTAGCATACTTATTCTAACAAATAAAAATTCGTTTTTCAGATTTCTCAACTTCTATGTGAAGAAAATATTTCATGAGACCAAGATCTTTCATCTCAAATTCTTTCACCATGGCTGCTTTAAATTCATCTAACTCAATATTACCTGTAGAAATCATGTCATCAACATATAAGAAAACAATCAATATATATCCATTCTCATTTAACTTTGTGTATAAGGTAGGCTCAATGTTGCTTCTGCAAAATCCATTCTTGATCATGTAGCTCTCAATTCTTCTATACCAAGCTCTAGCTGCTTGCTTCAGTCCATAGAGCGCTTTCTTCAACCTATAAACTTTATCTTCTTTACCTTCAATTTCATAACCTGGAGGTTGTTGCACATAAATATCTTCTTCTATAATTCCATTCAATAAGGTTGATTTCACATCCATTTGATATACTTTCCATTTGTTCTAAGTTTTTGTGGATAGAAATGCTCTTACAGTATCCAATCTGGCTACCGGAGAAAATGTTTCTTCAAAGTCTATTCCCGGTTGTTGTGAGAATCCTTTTGCTACAAGTCTTGCTTTAAATCTTTCAATTTCAGGTTTCTCCTTCAACTTTGTCTTGTACACCCACTTCCCACCAATGAGATCTTTGTCTCTTGGAAAATCAACCTAATCCCATGTACCATTCTTTTCAATAGCTTCAATTTCTTCATCCATGGCTTGCACCCAATTTTCATCACTGATTGCTTCTTCAAATGAGGAAGGTTGGAATGACAACAATGTAAAATTTTAACTAACAGCCAAATCATCATAAATATATTTTAAACCTCTCATATTTCTCTTACCATTACTTGATTCATCACTTGGTTGGCTACTGGGAGAATTTTGGTCTGTTGATCTACTTGAAGATCCATGCTACTTCGAAAATATTGGAGTCCTTGTTGGTGTGACCATGTTTGGTGTCTGCTCTTTTGATTCTTGTTGCTCCTTATCGGCTACATCATCCTCTTCCATCAATGGTGCTTGTGTGTCAACTATTTTGTCTACAACCCCATTCCATGACTCTTTTTCTTTGAACACAACATCTCTACTAATTAAGGTTTTCTTGGTGATAGGGTTATACAATTTGTAAGATTTTGACTCCTCACTATAACCAGTAAATAAGCAATTTTCACTTTTATCATCCAATTTTCCTCTTATCTTCTTAGGTACATGTGCATAGGCTACACATCCAAAAACTCTCAGATGAGATACGTTTCATGACATTCATGACCATGCTTCTTCTAGTACTTTGTTTATCAAACTCTTTGTAGGTGATATGTTTACCACATAAACAACACATGCAACTTCTTCTGCTCAATACTCATTAGACAAGTTTTTTCCTTTCAACATGCTCCTTGTCTTGTTCATAATTGTTTTGTTATTTCTCTATGCTACACCATTCTGTTGTGGTGTGTACCTTGTTGTAAACTGTCTCCTGATTCCATGTTGTTTGTAGTACTCATGGAATGCCTTAGAATCATATTCAGCACCATGATCTGACCTCAATACCTTGATCTTTTGATCACTTTGGTTCTCTACTAAGGCTTTGAATTCTTTGAACTTTGCAAAAGTTCTAGAATTATGCTTCAAAAAGTAAACCCAAGTCTTTCTGCTATAATCATCAATAAAAGTGGGGAAGTAACAACTTCAACCAATCGATTGTGTCCTCATAGGTCCACACATGTCTGTATGCACCAACTCAAGTGGCTTCTTTTCTCTGTATGCAACTCCCTTTGGAAAAATTTCACGGTGTTTCTTTCCCAAGATGCAACACTCACAAGTACTAGTAGGTTCTTTGATGGGAGGTAATCCTCTCACCATCTGTTTCTGCTGCAACAATCTTAAACCAGAAAAGTGCAAGTGTCCAAACCAAAAGTGCCATAATTAATAATCATTAGAACATGCAACTATAAACGAACTGACCTGATCATTGTAATTCATGATTAGAGGAAAGAGTCTATTCCTCGTCATCTGCACCTTTTCTATCAGCTTCTTTATTGGGGGCTTGTCATAACTAACAAATTCTTGTCCCTGAAAGATAACTCAGTATCCTTTCTGTGTCAATTGACCAACACTTATCAAATTATGTTTAATACCAGGAACATAATATATCTCTAAGATTGCCTTTGGCTCCCCCTGCTTGGTCAAAATGTTGACCACTAATTTTCCATCTACATCCACAGTCTTGTCAGTCCTCAACTTTACCTCTATCCTCACAGATTTATCCAAATTTGCAACCAAACTCTTATTTCATGTCATGTGGTTGTTGGAACCACTGCCTAATAGCCACACATTATCATACAATTCATGCATGTTATGGAAAGCTAGGAACACGAAGTTAGTATTCTATGTACTAACATTAGTTCTCGGGTTTCCTTGATCAGCTATCCTCTTCTTCCAATCATGGGCATAGTGAACAAATTTATTGCAATAATAACATCTCACCTTTGATTTGTCATACCTTTGATTATTTTTGAAGTTTTTGTTGTTTGTTTCAGTTTCATGTTCATTTTCTTCTCGGCCATCTCTCTAACCATCATATCTTCCGCCTCGTCCTATGCCTCTCGGTCTACCTCTGCCTCGACCTCTTCAAATATAAACTTGAATTTTGAAAACAGTTTTTAAAGTGGAATCCTTATTTCTATCTATCCTTGCTTCATGCGATAAAAGTGATCCCATCAACTCATCAACTGTCAGTGTTGCAAAATCCTTGGCTTCTTCTATGGTTGCTACCACAAACTCAAACTTGGTAGACAAATATCTAAGGACCTTCTCAATCATTTTCCAATATTTAATATCTTAACCATAAGTTTTTAACTAATTTACGATAGACATGACCCGATTCATGAAATAATCAATGTCCTTTGCCTCCTTCATCTATAGACTTTCAAAATATCTCTTAGTACTCTGCAATTTAAAAATATTGACTTTTTCCATACCTTGATTGCTTGTTGCCAAAGTTTCCCATGCTGTATTTTCTGAAGACGTAATCATAATCTTCTGGAACACTGCTCGGTCCACTCCCTACTGTATAAGAAGAAACACTTGTGCATTCTTCCTTTTGTCTTTCTTCCATTATTCCCTCTCTGCATTAATGAGAGCTCGTTCTTCTCCTTCACTCTGAGGTTCTGCAAACCCAAACTTGACATGATCCCAAAAATCATGCGCCTTCAACATGGTCTCCATATTAATGACCCACACATCATAATCCTTCTTTGTGAAAGAAGGAATTTGTGGTTGGAAGCTCGATGTTGCCATCTTTCTTCAAAAAATTTCACTTCTCTTATGAAACCCTAAATTTCATCCTTTGTAAGCTTTGCAAAACTCAAAAAATAACCCTTATAATAAAACCCTAAGTTTTATTTTATAAAAAAAAATATCTTTTATAATTTTTTTTTATTTATATATAAAATAAAATTTTTATATTAAGCCTTTTTTTTCAAAAACTTAATATAATACTTTAGCTCTTAAATAAAATCCATTTAAAATCTCTTCATGTGCTTTATGAAAAACCTTTTAAAGAATTCAAACCTTTTAAAATAAAAGTTACGTATTGACCAACCAATGTACTCTTCAAAGTGTTGGTTATTTTCTAAACCTTTTAAAACCCTCGTATTGAATTTTCCTTTTTTTTGTTCACTAACGCATGCTTAACATACCAAGGTTGTGTGCTTAACATTCTACACGTAACTATTGTGTCGTGTTAATTCCTTAATGCAAGGAAAGACAAATGGATCCGTGTGCAACAGGAACGCCGTAAGTTTTCCACTTTTAACACGATTCTCAGCGAAGCCCACCAATGTTATAACGCTCTGAGTATAACCACCAGATTCATTATAGCTTAAATAAGAGAGAAAAAAAATTCTCTGCTCACACACGGATTATTGTTGATTCGTTCTCCCTGGCTCTTCATAACCTCGCTCTGATACTGTTCTATTGGAAATACAGAAGATTAAAGGCACAGATAACACAAATATTTCACACACAATAACACACGAGATATGGCTGGTATATTGATCACACAAACTTCAATCTTTAATCTGAATACAATGAACCCGGTGAAGGGTATTTATCATATTTGACTAACGACTCACCTAATATAACTTGACATGCACACATTTACCAAATTCATCTATCACTTATCTCGACTTAACTTAATGCTCAGTTAATTGACTCTCTAAATATAGTTAAATGTCCATGTGGGAATTAATTAAATAATTTAACAAATCCAAGCCCCTTATTGCAAACAGAGATCAAACGACCAACCAAATTTTGGCGAGTGGGGTTACTGGCTCGAGGGCCTGATATTCGACATACATGAGGCTCTAGGTAGTCTGAAACTCACAATGTCAGATCTCACGCTCCATGAGATCTGAATTTTTTCAAGCACCAATATTTTAATCTCTTTTTCAGAGTTAGGACAATTCTGTCATTTAATGTCTCACTTACACAATAATTTTTCATTTTGTTTCCTCCAAGTTTTTTTCCTCTAAGCTTTTTTTTTCTTTTTTAATTCCTCTGCAACAATTATTTTAGGCTAGTGATGTCCATCCATGCCTTCAACCTTTTTCAAGTAACTTACCAAGCTAAAGAAAACCTAAGCCTCCATCAGAAACAAACCTTTTTTAGGTAACTTACCACGCTAAAGACAACCTAAGCTTACATAAAAAATAAAGTAGCCTCAGTGAGTAGGATCTCATAAAGGACCATTAATTTGACTTTGAAATTATCAGTGATTATTTTTAATTATTTCTAATTTCGTCCACTTTCGGTTTTCCATTCTACTCCACCAAGCTTTACAACCATAGAGTACAACATGTGTAACCAACAACCCAAAAATAATTTTTCCAATCTGCTAGTCCCATAATTCGGTTTTCCTGTATCTGTCTGCGTTTTTGTTTCTCCTCTCAACCAAATCACAATGACTGTAATTCATTTGGATCAAAATACTCAGCTTCTACAAGATAAGCTACATCCCATGAAGGCCCTTTAACAAGATATGACAAAGGGAATTCAACACGAGCACATAAGCCCACTGAACACTGTCAAAGATTAGTTGCAAGGGATGTAGCATTATCTTAATGACGCCAAACGCGTTATGGATCGTGCCCATCAATGAAAAGGTTATCTAAGATTGTTTAATTTGCAGAACAACAACACAATTTAGAGAATGGAAGGAAAATTTTGATCAAATATTTGTCAATATTGAAAGGGATTTATCAATAATTGGCATCATGAAACATATCGTTTCCTCTGCACCACTGTAATCAGAGGCGTTGCTTCAATCAGTACCACGATCAGGCATTGTGGGATTGGGGATTAAATCAGGCCAAATGGCACTTATAAAACACACCCATTGATAATTCAATAGAACTTATTAAACCTATTTCACTAAGAATACCCAAATCAGGTTGGCCACGTGAAGTATTTATTTCCACTAGCATATCACTCTAACGACCTACTCTACACTCCAATATCGAAAAGTGATTTGATTTATTAGAATGGAATCTAAATTTATTTTTCCTATTCCTCTGTATTGCTCACGATGGAATTCCTTTGAAAGAAAATTATGTACATGGAGTGACCATCCTTCTACGCTAAGAATGTAAATGAATTATAAAACCTTATGAATGAGGTTATCAACCAACATGATATAGATTATTTTAAAATACATAAAATAATTTATTAGAAATAGTTTATTATTTTTAACTTATTTAAAATATTAAATATATTATAAATTATACAACTTTATCTTTTCTCTTTGTTTTTTAAGTATTTTTTTTCTTTTTTCCCTTTCCTTTTAGTCCCTTATCTTTTCCTCTCATTGATCTTACTGAGCATGTTTACTAATGTGATGGAATCATGGACTATTAGGGGATTCTTAATTTTTATTAGGGATATATTTATTTTTTCTTTGATAATTGCATTTCTTCATTTACACATTAAATCCATCCCATAGCATCATATCATTATTCAATTTTACAACAGTATTTGACAGCATATGAAATTATGTAGGAATAACAACATCGTCATCAATGCAGTAGAACATAAAGGAACAATAGAAGAAAAACATTTACACAGAAACACTAGAAATGGTCGGAGACCAGGGAAAAACCCTTTCAAACTATTCTTCTTATTATATTGTCATTGAATGATTCAACAAAAGAGAGTAAAAGTATCCATATCTTCATCCATACAACTATCCAACAACATCAACTAAACAATATTCATGAAATGAACCCAGTAATGCTTGATCTGAATATGGGCAAACTAGTTTTGATGTGTTATCTCCCTCATCAGTATTAAAATAATGTGTTTAGGATCGTCTCAAGTTAGCCAATTGTGAAGGGGTTTATGTGTCAAGTTTTAAGTGTCTTTGATGAGAAATTTATGAATTAATTAGCTTTTAAAAACTCATGTACAACCAATAAAATGTAGATAAATAACACATAGCAAACACATTACACAATAGTTGATAATGGAGCTCACCCCTCCTGGGCTACATCTCCGTGGACCTGCTTCACTGACTACGCCCTCTTTGGATTAATGGTCAAATCTCTGATTAAATGCACCTAAAGTGCTCCAATGGCTTTGCAACCTACTCCATTGTCTTCATAAGACCCAAAAACCTCAAAATAGACTATTCAATCTCTGAAAATGGTCTTCAATTGATCTAGGCATGACCTCCTGTCATGGTGGCCCTAGGCTTATTTAATCTTCAGAGTGGAAAAAAACACTTTCATAAATGCTCCAACGCCTCTTGAACCTATACCATCATTCTTAGAGCATCAAAATAATCTAGGAATGACTCTTCTTGAGCCAAAATTGGTCGAAATATGCCAAATTTATGGCTTCCTCAATATTTCCTAGGAAAACTCCACCAAAACTAGAGTAACTCCAGTTAAGTCCGCCAAATCTGGAAGTGGCGTCGAAATTAGGGGAACTTCCAAAATATTTGCCGAATTAAACTCCAATTTAATTAAGTGATAAGCTTGGTGTTAAGTGCGGTAAGCAGGATATTAGCGCAATAAGCGCAATTACAAAAAATCTATTTGAATTTTGGATTGGCGCTAATTGAAGTTTAAGATTAATTAAACCTTGGTTAAAAACTTTAATCTCGCACCATTAAACCTTAGCGCTCCTCCTGGTCATAGTGGAAGGTCATGTGGGGAGGGGTATGGCCCGCGGGGCTGGCCCCCTCCATTTCCCCATTGGTCATACCATATGACTATAAATAAAATCTGCGACCCACTATAGTTAAGAACTGCATTGGTGGTATCTTGGTAAAATCGGCCCTTAGTGTGGGGAAGGTTGCAGGGTCGAGCCCCGACATTCGCCCAACCTGTGTGTTAAATTTTGTTCCGAAATTCATAAATATAAGCCTTTGATATAATATGAATTCGACCTAACCTTTGAAAATTTGAATTTTGGCATATAATTTCAAACTTTGTAATATGTGGAAATTTCGACCATAGTATAAATTCCCACCATATAATATATGAATTCGACCATAAAATATGTATGCCCACCATTGAAATTTTCATATCCAACCTTTGACCTTGGTCCACCAGAGGGGTCACGTGCCAGCCCTTGGCTGCACCACATGTCAGCCTCTGGTTGGACTGTCCCCAACCTCAAAAAAAAATCAAATTTGACCTTAGGAGAAAACACATAAAAATTTTCACCTTCCAAACTATCTGTCGAATCCAGCAGTGACACTTGTCAGAATGTCATTGGGAAAAATGGAGGAAAACCCAAATTTCTGGCCTTTGACCCTGTTTAACCCTTTTTTTAATTTGCTTGTTTGACACAGCAATTAATAGGCTCTAATTTCCTCATACAGACTCTATTTTGAGTGAAACGAATTGCGTCAAATTGCTAGTGACGGGCCCAATCCGATCATTCAAGTTTAGTGCGATTCTGAGCATTTTCAATTTTTGGAAATTTTGCCCCAAATCTAGATTCCAGTCACTCCTTCCCAGTGACAGGCTTTTGGACCCACAAAAGCTAGTTATCTCATGAGAGTTTAGTACTCCTCTCTTTCCAAAGTTCTATCAACCTAATTCTACTTGGAAAAATCTCCATGACAACCACTTGAGTTCACTGACAATGCCTTGCCTTGCAAATAGCTTGGCACTTCAACCAATGCCTTCCTTTTGTTGCTGACCCAATCCAACACTTGAGGGTTTCTTTTTTACTGATAAAACACCTTTTTGTACCAAAGAAATCCCTCGATGCTTGGAAAACTAACTGATGGCCTTCCCAATTGGCATCATGGAGTTGAGTCTCCATCTCATGCAACCTTGCTAGGTTTTCATTTGCAATACGGAGCTGAGTATCCATCTCATGCATCTTTTCAAGAAGTTCTTACTTCTCCTCCTTCATGGAAATCAATTGATCTTGAAGTATAATGCTCTCCCTCTTATCTTCATACATCTCTTGCACCATATCATTCATGATGTAGAGATTCTACAACATCTCTTTATCAATGGGTTTTGCTAAGGAATATTAACTAGAAACAATGTTTAATGAAGCTTCCATCACACCTGCAATGCATACAAAGCTTCTTTGCTGTGATTTTATAATCGAGCTCTCAATCTTGAACTTTTCCTTCACACATAAACTTACACACAATTAAATTATTCTTGCACAGATTCAAAACCAATAGCTAATTCTTCTAGCAAACCTTGGCTAAAATGAGCTAAACTTGGCTCTGATATCAACTTGATTTGAATATGGGAAAACTATTTTTTTTGTGCTAGCTCCCTCGTTAGTATTTAAATAATGTGTTTAGGATCGTCTCAAGTTAGCAAATTATGAAGGGGTTTATGTGTCAAGTTGTAAGTGTCTTTGATGAGAAATTTATGAGTTAATTAGCTTTTAAAAACTCATGTACAACAAATAAAATGAAGAGAAATAACACAAAACAAACACATTACACAATAGTTGATAACAGAGTTCACCCCTCTTGGGCTACATCTCCATGGACCTACTTCAACTGGCTAGGACCTCTTTGGATCAATGGTCACCTCTATGATTACATGCACCTACAATGCTCCAATGGCTTTTCAACCTACTCCATTGGCTTCAGAAGACCCAAAAACCTCAAAATAGAATCTTTAATCTCTAAAAATGGTCTTCAACTAATCTAGGCATGACCTCCTCTCCTAGTGGCCCTGGGCTTCTTTAATCTTAAAAGTGTAAAAAATACTTTCATAAGTGCTCCAACGCCTCTGAAATCTACACCATCATTCTCAAAGAATCAAAATCATCTAGGAATGACTCTTCTTGAGCCAAAACTGGTCGAAATATGCCAAAGTTATGGCTTCCTCAATATTTCCTAGGAAAGCTCCACCAAAACTGGAGTAACTCCAATTAAGTCCGCTAAATATGGAAGTGGCGCCGAAATTAGGGGAACTGCCAAAATATCCGCTGAATTAATTAAGTGATAATCTTGGTGTTAAGTGCGCTAAGTGGGATATTAGCGCATTAAGCGCACTTACAAAAAATCCGTTTGAATTTCGGATTAGCGCTAATTGAAGTTTAAGGTTGATTAAAACTTGGTGAAAAACTTTAATCTCATGCCATTGAACCTTAGCACCCCGCCTGGTCATAGTGGAAGGTCATGTGGGGAGGGAGCTATCCCGTGGGGCTGGCCCCCTCCATTTCCCCGCCAATTATACCCTATGACTATAAATAAAATTTGTGGCCCACTATAGTTAAGAACTACATTGGTGGTATGTTGGTAAGGTCGGCGCTCGGTGTGGGGGAGGTCGCGGGGTCGAGCTCCAACCTCCACCTAGCCTGTGTGTTAATTTTTTCTCCAAAATACATAAATGTAAACCTTTGATATAATATGAATTCGACCCAACCTTTGAAAACTCGAATTTTGGCATATAATTTCGAACTTTGTAATATGTGGAAATTTCGACCATAGTATAAATGCCCACCATATAATATATGAATTATACCATAAAACATGTATGCCACCATTGAAATTTGCATATCCAACCTTTGACCTTGGTCCACCAGAGGGGGCACGTGGCGGCCCCTGGCTGCACCACGTGTCAGCCTCTGGTTGGACTGTGCCCAACCTTAAAAAAAATTCAAATTCGACCTTAGGATAAAACACATAAAAACATTTAACCTTTCCAACTATTTGGTGAATCCTGCAGTGACACTTTTCATAGTTTCGTTAGGTGAAATGGAGGAAAAACCAATGTTTTTTCCTTTGACCCTGTTTGACCCTCTCTTTTTTTTAATTCGCCTGTTTGACATGGTGATCAATAGACTATAACTCCCTCATATGAACTCTTGTTTTGAGTGAAACAAATTGCACCAGATTCGTGGTGACTGGCCCGATCTGGTCGCTCTGGTTTGGTGCGATTCTGAGCACTTTGAATTTTTTGAAAATTTTTGCCCCTAGTCCAGATTCCGATCAGTGCTAATACTCAAAACTCTGATTCATAAGCCTATAATCAACTGTCATTTTCTGTGGTTCACCGTCCTAACCCTATGGTCAATGAACGAAATCCGCGATCAACTGATAAAAACCAAACCCTAATTTCTAAACTCGTAGGGAGGATGTGTTGTGCGTTGCATGAAGGTCAAACTTACACGTATGAGTCAAGCTAGTGTGTGGTTGTAGGCCGATATTGCATATGCGTACATGCCTACGACTAAGACCAAAAACCATAAAATAAATATGAGAGCTACAACTCGTAATTTCACTCAAAGGAACTTCACTTTCCGTGAACCCGCCTTAGACCTATGCGAGCCAAAAAGTAAGAAAGATAATATAATAATGATCCAAGATTATCGTCTAAATGAGGTTGAGGTCACTTGTATTTGTAGGCCCAAGGGTGTCCAATTTGATTTAGGGTTGACCTAATCAAATATGAACACATGGGCTTTTAATTCAAAAATACACTTTCCCTTGTCCGAATTGAATTCTTCAATAGTCAAAACTGGTCCTCTCGAAAAGAGAAATCTCGTCCCATGGTTGGAATTTGTCACTGAGTTGCCAAATTAACACTCCCTCTCATCTAAGGAGAAATTTCAATTGCATCATGTAATCATCGTAAGAATATTTTCATTAAATCCTATCCAATTTCAAGTATCTCGTCATCAAATGTCGTCACCGCTCATCTCGTCTCATCTATGCTTATTCGTGATTATCTATTGATTGTCTCTACTTATATGTTAAATATTATTGAATCTAAAAAGAAGAATAATTCTACATTATAGGGGAGCTCAATCTACCACCCTTTATCTATCGGGCAGCCACTGGTACCACACAGAATCATTGTTGGTGGGGAGCCAATACTACCACCCAGAATCATTGTCGGTGGGGAGCCAAAGCTACCACCCGAGAAACATCGGAGAGCTTATCATCAGGGAGCACATCTCAACTTGGAACCACATCGGGGAGCTTAGTCTCAACCTGGAACTGCATAGGGGAGCATAAATCAACCCAAAAATCACATCAGGGAGCACATCTCAACCCATAATCTCATGGGGGAGAAAAACATCTTCAACCCATATCTAGTAATAGGTGATATAGGGGAGCACATCTCAACCCATCCTATTTCCCATTGATCTTCCCCATAATGACACTCAGTAGTCATGTAGTATAACACTTGCTTAATAATCTAAGCTTGGGTGAGATACCCGACTTACCAAAGGTAAGGATCACACACACCCAAGCCTCCTCAACCCGTTGGCCAAACAGGGAGGGACAATCCCAACAAGCCCAAATTATGGGTATGATTCCAACTGGGGTATACTCTGCAAATACCAAGATAGGGGAGAGACATCTCCAACCCTATGGGTAACAGATAGGAGAGAAACATTTACGGCACTATTGTCCAAAGATCCCTCAACCCCAAGAGCCCTCCATCTCAATTCCTCACCTTAGGATCTCAAAAAGGGGGGAAGAGCATGCTCATTGTTCTCGAGCAATCCTACTCTCTGTAGATCAGAAACATATCATCATGCTCATATCTGGTATCGTCTTAATCATCATGTGACAATAACAACAATCTCTTGTTTATGTAGGACATCAAATAAAATATTATGTTAGAATATATATATATATATATACATGTATATCAAAAAATTATAATTTATTCATCCTACCTCTCATGGAGGCGGTAACCACAAGCCTAATATTGTCTTGTACGACAATACTATCTCAATATACGAAGAGATCCCAATCCTAGCTATATACGAGATTCTCTGCCAATCAAATATCACTCATTATTATCACAAGGTATCCCTTTCATATCCAAAACCTTCTCAAATAACTCGCCAAAGAGATTCTTCAACCTGAATCACAGCTATCCAGGCCAACATCAAAGTACTCAACCTCAACCATGCTTAATGCTACTTAATTTTCATAAAAATATCATGGCATATCTCATACTAAGGCAACACCCAAATGTGCTCATCTTATCAATAAAGATCCTAAACAAAATCAATACACCCATGTAGTCACATATCATAGGAATAATATCTCATACCAAAAAATGGTCGTCCCATCCAAATATCTCGAAGGGTGCTCAATGACAACTTCAATGTGTACGAAGCAGCTCAATCATGAATTCACTCAGGTTCTATGCAAAACATACATATATGTACAGACGAGTGTTCACACAAAACATCAATTCTTCAATCAACTATCAATTTCCAAGTCAAATTCAATAATATTTCTTCATAACTTCTTGAAATTTAGTCGGAGTGACCAAGGATTTGCATTTCCACTTTCCAAAAACTTTTCAATAGCTCCATGTTATATATTTTCTTTTCCAAACTTCAGAAAGAAATTCATCATGCCAATATTATTCATTTCAATCTTTAGAGGTCATCTCCCTCTTACTTTGATCATGAGGGGCTCATTAACTCTCAATAAAGACCATCATCATATAAAACCAAAATCAAAGTCATACCTTGGACCACTTTTGAAGTAGAGGTTTGGATTGGAACATCTTCCTAGACTTACCATATAACTGTCAATACAAACATACTAGACTCGAGAAACTTGCTTCATTCAATGTTTTCTGCAAACATAACACTTGACCAAACCAATATGCTCATATTTCCACAAATCAATATTGTGCAATCAAATTAACTAAGGTAGTTTATCAAGCCTATCAAAATTAATATCATAAACATAAAATTTTCTACCAATATCCTTGTGACAAACTTTTCGGACCAAATTTCAAGTGGAGCTCACATCCAAATACCAAGTTACAAAAACCTTTTATTTACCAAGAATTATCAATCAATATTTATCAATCCATCCTTATGATCATAGCATGAATCATTTCTGCCACTAAATATGAATGAATATGTCACAGACAAGTCATATAATTTTCATGCATATACCAAGAATGAGTCATAAAAGTTGTATCCATTCATTGTGAGATTACTTCATACTGAATCAAAATTGTTTATGCTTCAACCATTGTGCCAAAGACATTGATACAAATAAAAAATCATTATTTAATACCAATATTAGTCATTGAGAGTTACTATGCTCACATAATATTGTCATCAAGGCAAATCGTTAGATATCAAGTCAATTCATTAGTCATCAAGTCAAAACCATAATTTGTCATCTTTGTGAATTCAATCAATCCATAAACATATGAAGCATCATGTCAATGTTATAAATCATATTTATAAACTATCAAGCATCATGTCAAAACTCCAATCATTGCTCACCTATACTAATCATCGAGATCTTGTCAAATCCTTGCAACTATTATCAAATATTGTCATACACTAGCTTCAATGATTAAATCAAAATAAAATACTAATATGCATATTTTGGTCCCCTGCAAACACAAGTTTAGTCAACACATTCACTTTCTCTATAGTAAGTCAACCATTAAACTTCCCTGCTCATATAACTTATTGGTGTTTTATCCATATCTATAGGATTTTCCTACTACTGGTGGATTCCTAATTTTATGCATAAAGCTTTAGATTTATGACCTACAGGCATAACTACAACCATAGAATTTATTCCATGTGGTTGGAGGCCTATAATTGCATCCTTAGGCTTGATTTTGTGTTGTTGGGGATTAAAATAAGAGAAACCCTCTCTTCTCAGATCAGAACTTGTTGTATACCATCAACATCAGATTTGTCTATTTATGTCAGAAAAATTCAACAATAAAGAATATTCTATCTAAATGATAATAGGTGTAGGGGTCTTATGGAGAGATTCTCCCTCTGAATGGGAAGTCGCTTTAGTCATCATCATTCGAGTCATCAACCTGTCTATCATAATACTATCGTGCATCAAAAAAACTATTAGATCATAAAATTAAACTATATCAAGTTCTAAAACATATATCCACCATGGTCATAAAATGTTAGCTTCAGCTAATTCATCATGGCATCAAAATTTCATCAAGGGTTAGAGTTATATTATTAAGGAAGTTGACATGTGTATTATCATTGCAATCACTACATCATTTCTTTTCATATTACTCAATCATCGAGTGAGGGCATACATGTCATACTTACTGAGCTTATAAAAAACTAACTAGGGTCGACTAAAAAGTTCCAAGCAATAACCTTATTGTTATACTTCTATCATCATGGTTACCATGCTTGTTACAAACACTATCAATAATATCAAGCTACCATATATAAGAATCAATGAGCTAACATTCTTATGGAATCCATCATGTCTAAGATGTGAGATGCTTTTCCAAATATCAAGTATATAAACATATAAAAATTCAATGTTTCTAAGTGAATTTATCATGACTGAATAGAATGTAAGATACTTTTCCAATACCAAGTGTATAATCTCATCATAAGTACCATGAATCAAAATCACTTTCATATGCATGAGCCATTTGTGAAGGAGACATTCTCATCATACTTTAGGGCTTACCTTGACATCCAATATTGTGGCTAAAACACAACATTGAAACAATACATCATATATATAAATTGTGGTATTCAAATACCTACGTACCTTCTTATTTGATATAAACAGTTGTAGCATTTTGTCAAATTTTCATCAGCTTCCTCTTTTCCCTTTTCTAACGTTGACTCTTCTCTTCCTACACTAGCCATCTTTTCCTACATCTCAGATGATCCTCAAGAAGGATCCATTTATCACATCTCATCAAGAGGTTATAAGTATTCAAATACTCACATATACATGCAGGAAATATAATCAATAATCATATCAATAAGTCTAAACAAAAGTAAAGACATAAAGGAGCACTATAAATCAAAAAGTACTTATCTTTAACGAGAGGAGATAAAATCCCTCTTGGACTATCCTTCAAGAATCATGAGTGTCCATTGACCATATAACATTGGTGCCTTCAATATATTCATCAACTTCATCAACAACCAAGCCTAATAGAGGCTATCCCATATAGGGCTTCATCAAATATGTCACAAGTGCTTGAACATCTTCACATCAAGAGACACTATATTTACTATAAATTAATTATACTACAATGATATTATAATAAAGTTTTACTATTTTCCTTAAATTTTATATGGGAATTGTATTATTTAGGAATTTTTTTTTTTTTAAATTAAATTAGTTTTATTTAAAAAAATATATATTATAATCATAGATGTTGTAAAATAATTATTTTATATTTAATTATTATGTTTGTTTTTTTTCTTTGCTTATTTCTGTTTTATTTAAATTTATAAAATTATTACAAAACATTATGAGTTTTTATTGAGTGTAGTTTAACAAGTTGAATTTTCGGTTCTTTTTGCTAGAATCCGACAATATATTTTTTGGTGAGATTACAATATTTTGTCATTTAAATTGCAATTTTGAATGTAAAAATGGACTAAACATCCTAGAAAATATTTGGGACACTCAAATTATGCAAACTCAACAACCAAAATTTTTGAATTTCACAATTTCTAAGTGGATTTTAGGTAAGATTAACCAAAAAATCTACCAAAAAAGGAGCCAATGGTTCATCTTGTTAAACTACTATCTTTCATTGTTTCGCTACAAATCTAAATTTCAAGATCCACATTTATAAAAAAAAAAAAAAAATTAAATATACAACTAACACATGGACTGTAATCTAAGCTAAAAGCCTTTAGATATCTATATGTTAATTTCTTGTAATAAATTCATTTATTATGATATTTTTTAAGGTGAAATTTTATTAAATAGAAAAACTTGAGATATACAATGTGGATTGCCTTTTCTTTGTCAAGCTCTTATATTAGAGACCTAATCATAACAAAAAAAAAAAAGATTCACGTGAGTGAGGACATAGATATTTGGGAGCCCATTGATACAAAATAAACGAAGTTATTAACACATAGGCCTGATTGGCCATATAGATAAGAAAAACCATAAAAAAATACAACAAACATAATCAACATATCATCATGCCGTAGGATTTGAGTTCGAGCCTACCACTAGGATGGGGTATGGTGGGCCTTCCAGAGGATGTCAAACGTTCGGGGGAATGCCTAGGTGGTGCTCAACACCACTTCCCCACTTAAGCATGAAACACGGGGGGGACTCTAAGATAGGTCGACATGGGGGTATCCATTCCAGGTGGTTAATTAGGCTCACTCTTTCCCAACAGAAAACATAGAGCTGAACGAAATCAAAGAAGAATATAATCCACCCCCAAATTTCCACCTCATAAAAATCATTCACAATGTGATAGATATTCTAGGATTTAAAATGGAAACAACCACTACCAAAATTAATCGAACTTAAAAACAGAGGATACCACCACTTCAGAGGCACCACTAAACAATACCAATTCCAAAGTAGAAACCAATGAAAAGGGTTATGATCTACCATGCACCAATATAATTGATGTTAGACGTAATCGTGTGTTGCAACAGTCTTTAGAAACCTGAAAGCTACCCAATTTTGTAATGGAAATCCAGCAGGCCTTCCTATACTCACGGGAAACTGCTTCAACCCCCAGAGAACCAAATTGTCTTCTACTATGCCTAATTTGGTTAATTGGCTTGGACCTATCCCATGTTGAATGTATTTATTTCATGGGCCCCCTTCTCTCAACCATATACTCTCGTAGTTGATTTACCCCAATCACCGAACTATCATGACTACCTATTGCGTTATGCTTTAGATACCATGGGAAATAATTCTCTTCCTTCAGCCAGTGTCTTGTCAATGGAGTCTGATAATCAATTCTCTAAGAGACAAACTCAATAGCATGCCTTGTAAACATTCCCATTTTAAAAACACACAACATAACTCCCATCACACATTTATATTTCTTAGTGAGCTCGCTCGCCTCCTCCCACCGACATTTCATATGTATCATTCTTTGTAGACTAATGTCCAAATTGTGAACTATTAAAATTCCCCAGGGGTGGGATGCCACAGCCCCTGGAAATTTTCCAGGTGGGGCAGTTGCATCCCGCCACTTCCCCTCCCCCCCCCCCTCGCTTTCTTCCATCCACATCACCCCATCTAGGGAAATTCATTTATTATGAATAAAAAAATTAAATCACACTGAATTTTATTATCTTTCTCAACACTTTCTTTACCATAAATGGATAATAAAACAATACAATAGGGAAAACCTATTACATAAATAATATGGGACACCAATGAATGTTAATTTCAATAACGTATTTCGTGGTTAGTGTTTTTGTGAGATTAGAATCCTTAAATTGAATTTTCCCCACCTCTACCTTTAAAACTTCAAAATTATATAAAATCATCCCACAAATGTTACCGATATTTTGTTCATTTTTATTCATTAATTTTTTTTTCACTATAAATATTAGTTTTTTTTTTAATTCCTTTGAATCAAAAGAAGTACATGTTTGTTGTTTTACAACTTTCCAGATTTTGACTGAACATGGTACCCATGAAATAACTCAAGTTTGTACATTCCAAGGTTGTCTGGAAGAAATTTGTTTACGTTCATCTACAAAACCTAAAAAGAATAGAAAAAATTGAAGCTACAAGGATTGATTCAACTGAAATATAAGTCCAACTACAAACAATGTGACTCAAATACAAATAAATCACTAAATTGTTTGCTCTAGAGCAAGAGATTCCCATGTTTGGCCTGAATTCTTTAATTCTGAGTTGTTTTGATTTACCGTCTGTCACCAAGATGTTGGACACTAAGATTTAGTTCACGAGGGCAATAGGAATGGAGCGAGTACCTTGGAGCTAGTTGCCAATAAGGTCTTCATATATAATCATGCCTGGGTCCAAATCTAATGCACTTTTTGAGAGACTTTTTTTGTATTGTTGAACTCTCTGTATATGTGATGAAATCTAATAACCTCGAAATGAACTTTTAATTCCTTAATTCTATGTTTCACGCTACTAGGTTTAGAACCTCAAGGTGGGCCTCTCCTAACAACTAATCAATAACACATTTGAATTGTCAAGAACAAGGATATTTGTCGTATACAAAAAATAAGTGAAACTCATGGTAATTTACAATATTAAAAAAATATGTAATTAATGAAAAATTCGATATCTCTTCGTATATGGGGACTATTCTCTGTCCTCCTTAAGGACGATAACTGGAGGCCTATTGATTGTGTTGATACCATCACGGTATGGGCTGCTACTGATGGTACACATAAACCTTTTCCTTTTTTTGTTTTTTGGGAGCTCTGGTGCACTCGGAATCAATCTATTTTTCTTGATATACCTATCAATATCCCAAGGATACATAGCAACATCATGAGATGGATGGGGGTTCGCTCTACGCCAACACTGTTTATGGTTGACTTATATGCCTGTGACTGCCCTATCTATATTTCTCTTCCGGCGTTATACTTTGACGGGGCACAGTAGAATGGTTTATGTGGTTGTGGGGCATGGATTCATCTTGCAGAGGGGGACCGTTATCTCATTCACTGGAATGGTGGCTCTGATACCAACAATAAGGCGGAGCTCATGGCCTTGTGGAGCGGGATTATGGTGGATTTTCATTTACAATTATCCTCTATTCACATATACGGTGATTCTAAGCTCATTATTGATGGTATCAACGGAAAATGCAGGATGCAGGGTCAACACCTTAGCAGATGGATTGAGCGGGTATTTCATATCCTATCTAAATTTCAATCTTTTTCATTGCAGCATATCTTTAGAGAAAAAAACATGAGGGTTGATCTTCTATCTAAGAAAGGACTAGAGGTTCCCTTCGGGTCCGTCCACATTTGACACTACAGTGCATCAGTCCTGGAAGCCTCTTTTCATATTCCACTGCCATAATTTCTTTTTTTTTCGATTTGCAAGTGAGCCTGAATGTCATTATCAAGCGCGTTGGTATTCCTACAACTGCAAGCGAGCCTGTTACTAAACAGAGGGCACTGGCACTTTTTTTTTAAGCATGATTGCTCATCGTTGTTATCACATGTGGGCTATTTTCGCCCTCTACAGGCGAGTCAGGTTCATTACAAGTGAGTCGGTTTTATTTTGGTTCTGATACATGACCTTCATGAACATATTTATGACTGATCACAGTGCTCTTATATGAATGATTTTGTTTTCCTCATTTTCTGTAAGTCATGTCATTTGACTATATTCCTCTGGGGTATGCTATACTACAGAGGAAGTAGATACTCTGTAATGGTTGGGAACAATTGTTTTTATCTTGGTCTGTCTTGCCTGCAATGGACCTAACGATGATGTCTCTATATAAATTGTTCTTGTACTATTTTAATAACAAACAACGTTTTTTCTCTCTTTAAAAAATAAAAGAACAATTCGATAGTGGAGTGAGCTACTTAAATTTATCATTAAAATCAGAAGACAAAAAAAAAAGAGAAAATACTAATTCATTAGCTCAATTATCCTACATTTAAAAAAATTTAAAAAACGCACACATATATATCTTTTTCTATTACTATGAAAAATAGACGTTATATATATATATGAATGATATTTATAGAAAATTAAATATCATAATAAATATTAAATATAACATTTAATTAATGTAATATACATGCTCTCTTTTGATAGAGCCTATGTTCCTGAATTTATTTATTTTTATACATTGTGAAATGAAATTTCATAACAAACTAATTATATCTATGATAAATTTAATTGCAGAAGCTCCTATGCATGGGAGTTCATAGCAAACTAATTATATCTATGATAAATTTAATTGCAGAAGCTCCTATGCATGGGAGTTCGGCTAGCCACCATTATTCCATAGCCATGGGAAAAAGAAAGAACGAATGATTGTGATGCATCGACTGAGTTGTGAGGGCTGCCCTCTAAAAAGTTATTGGCTCCACCTCGACTGCATGATGACGTAGAATCTTTAATCTCTAAAAATGGTCTTCAACTAATCTAGGCATGACCTCCTCTCCTAGTGGCCCTGGGCTTCTTTAATCTTAAAAGTGTAAAAAATACTTTCATAAGTGCTCCAACGCCTCTGAAATCTACACCATCATTCTCAAAGAATCAAAATCATCTAGGAATGACTCTTCTTGAGCCAAAACTGGTCGAAATATGCCAAAGTTATGGCTTCCTCAATATTTCCTAGGAAAGCTCCACCAAAACTGGAGTAACTCCAATTAAGTCCGCTAAATATGGAAGTGGCGCCGAAATTAGGGGAACTGCCAAAATATCCGCTGAATTAATTAAGTGATAATCTTGGTGTTAAGTGCGCTAAGTGGGATATTAGCGCATTAAGCGCACTTACAAAAAATCCGTTTGAATTTCGGATTAGCGCTAATTGAAGTTTAAGGTTGATTAAAACTTGGTGAAAAACTTTAATCTCATGCCATTGAACCTTAGCACCCCGCCTGGTCATAGTGGAAGGTCATGTGGGGAGGGAGCTATCCCGTGGGGCTGGCCCCCTCCATTTCCCCGCCAATTATACCCTATGACTATAAATAAAATTTGTGGCCCACTATAGTTAAGAACTACATTGGTGGTATGTTGGTAAGGTCGGCGCTCGGTGTGGGGGAGGTCGCGGGGTCGAGCTCCAACCTCCACCTAGCCTGTGTGTTAATTTTTTCTCCAAAATACATAAATGTAAACCTTTGATATAATATGAATTCGACCCAACCTTTGAAAACTCGAATTTTGGCATATAATTTCGAACTTTGTAATATGTGGAAATTTCGACCATAGTATAAATGCCCACCATATAATATATGAATTATACCATAAAACATGTATGCCACCATTGAAATTTGCATATCCAACCTTTGACCTTGGTCCACCAGAGGGGGCACGTGGCGGCCCCTGGCTGCACCACGTGTCAGCCTCTGGTTGGACTGTGCCCAACCTTAAAAAAAATTCAAATTCGACCTTAGGATAAAACACATAAAAACATTTAACCTTTCCAACTATTTGGTGAATCCTGCAGTGACACTTTTCATAGTTTCGTTAGGTGAAATGGAGGAAAAACCAATGTTTTTTCCTTTGACCCTGTTTGACCCTCTCTTTTTTTTAATTCGCCTGTTTGACATGGTGATCAATAGACTATAACTCCCTCATATGAACTCTTGTTTTGAGTGAAACAAATTGCACCAGATTCGTGGTGACTGGCCCGATCTGGTCGCTCTGGTTTGGTGCGATTCTGAGCACTTTGAATTTTTTGAAAATTTTTGCCCCTAGTCCAGATTCCGATCAGTGCTAATACTCAAAACTCTGATTCATAAGCCTATAATCAACTGTCATTTTCTGTGGTTCACTGTCGAACCCTATGGTCAATGAACGAAATCCGCGATCAACTGATAAAACCAAACCCTAATTTCTAGCCGTAGGGAGGATGTGTTGTGTGCGTGGCTGAAAGGCTTCAACCACACGTATGAGCTGGCTAGTGTGTGGTTGTAGTCGATATTTATATGTGACATGCCTACGACTAAGACCAAAAACCATAAAATAAATATGAGAGCTACAAACTCTGTAATTTCACCTTTGTGCGAACCTATTCCTCAGCAAACCTGCCTTAGACCTATGCAAGCCAAAAGTAAGAAAGATAATATAATAATGATCCAAGATTATTGTCTAAATGAGGTTGAGGTCACTTGTATTTGTAGCCTTCCAAGGGTGTCCAATTTGATTTAGGGTTGACCTAATCAAATATGAACACATGGGCTTTTAATTCAAAAATACACTTTCCCTTGTCCGAATTGAATTCTTCAATAGTCAAAACTGGTCCTCTCGAAAAGAGAAATCTCGTCCCATGGTTGGAATTTGTCACTGAGTTGCCAAATTAACACTCCCTCTCATCTAAGGAGAAATTTCAATTGCATCATGTAATCATCGTAAGAATATTTTCATTAAATCCTATCCAATTTCAAGTATCTCGTCATCAAATGTCGTCACCGCTCATCTCGTCTCATCTATGCTTATTCGTGATTATCTATTGATTGTCTCTACTAATATGTTAAATATTATTGAATCTAAAAAGAAGAATAATTCTACATTATAGGGGAGCTCAATCTACCACCCTTTATCTATCGGGCAGCCACTGGTACCACACAGAATCATTGTTGGTGGGGAGCCAATACTACCACCCAGAATCATTGTCGGTGGGGAGCCAAAGCTACCACCCGAGAAACATCGGAGAGCTTATCATCAGGGAGCACATCTCAACTTGGAACCACATCGGGGAGCTTAGTCTCAACCTGGAACTGCATAGGGGAGCATAAATCAACCCAAAAATCACATCAGGGAGCACATCTCAACCCATAATCTCATGGGGGAGAAAAACATCTTCAACCCATATCTAGTAATAGGTGATATAGGGGAGCACATCTCAACCCATCCTATTTCCCATTGATCTTCCCCATAATGACACTCAGTAGTCATGTAGTATAACACTTGCTTAATAATCTAAGCTTGGGTGAGATACCCGACTTACCAAAGGTAAGGATCACACACACCCAAGCCTCCTCAACCCGTTGGCCAAACAGGGAGGGACAATCCCAACAAGCCCAAATTATGGGTATGATTCCAACTGGGGTATACTCTGCAAATACCAAGATAGGGGAGAGACATCTCCAACCCTATGGGTAACAGATAGGAGAGAAACATTTACGGCACTATTGTCCAAAGATCCCTCAACCCCAAGAGCCCTCCATCTCAATTCCTCACCTTAGGATCTCAAAAAGGGGGGAAGAGCATGCTCATTGTTCTCGAGCAATCCTACTCTCTGTAGATCAGAAACATATCATCATGCTCATATCTGGTATCGTCTTAATCATCATGTGACAATAACAACAATCTCTTGTTTATGTAGGACATCAAATAAAATATTATGTTAGAATATATATATATATATATACATGTATATCAAAAAATTATAATTTATTCATCCTACCTCTCATGGAGGCGGTAACCACAAGCCTAATATTGTCTTGTACGACAATACTATCTCAATATACGAAGAGATCCCAATCCTAGCTATATACGAGATTCTCTGCCAATCAAATATCACTCATTATTATCACAAGGTATCCCTTTCATATCCAAAACCTTCTCAAATAACTCGCCAAAGAGATTCTTCAACCTGAATCACAGCTATCCAGGCCAACATCAAAGTACTCAACCTCAACCATGCTTAATGCTACTTAATTTTCATAAAAATATCATGGCATATCTCATACTAAGGCAACACCCAAATGTGCTCATCTTATCAATAAAGATCCTAAACAAAATCAATACACCCATGTAGTCACATATCATAGGAATAATATCTCATACCAAAAAATGGTCGTCCCATCCAAATATCTCGAAGGGTGCTCAATGACAACTTCAATGTGTACGAAGCAGCTCAATCATGAATTCACTCAGGTTCTATGCAAAACATACATATATGTACAGACGAGTGTTCACACAAAACATCAATTCTTCAATCAACTATCAATTTCCAAGTCAAATTCAATAATATTTCTTCATAACTTCTTGAAATTTAGTCGGAGTGACCAAGGATTTGCATTTCCACTTTCCAAAAACTTTTCAATAGCTCCATGTTATATATTTTCTTTTCCAAACTTCAGAAAGAAATTCATCATGCCAATATTCTTCATTTAGAACTTCAAAGGTCATTTCTCTCTTACTTTGATCATTAGAGGCTCATTATCTGTTAAGAATATATCATCAATATATAAAACCAAAATCAAAGTCATACCTTGGACCACTTTTGAATTAGATGTGTGGATCGACACATTTTCTAGTTTTCATTAGATAACGCTCAATGCGGAAATATCAAGTTCAGAGAGATTGCTTCATATAATGGTTTCTGCAAACATAATACTTTACCAAACCAATATTCTCAACTTCGCACAAATCAATCAAATCAACTAAGTCAGCTTAGCAAGCTTTAGATTCCAAATAAAAACTAATATCAAAGTCTTAAAAATTCATGCAAATATCTCTGTGACAAACTCTTTGGACCAAGTGCCAGGTAGAGCTCACATCAACATACTAAGTTACAACTTTAGCTATTATGATGTTAGCCCCTGTTATTTACCAAGAATTATCTAATCTAACTTTATCAATCCATCCTTATGATCATAACATGAATCATTTCTGCCACTAAATATGAATGGATATATCAAGGAAAATTCAAATAAGTTTCATGCATATACCAAGAATGAGTCATGCAAGTTCCATCTATTCATTGTGATATTACTTCATATTGAATCACAACTATTTATATTTCAACCATTTTTCCAAGGAAAATGAGGCCAATACAAAACCATTATTGAATACCAATATTAGTTATTGAAAGTTACTATGTTCACGTAGCACTATCATCAAGGTAACTCATCAAATATCAAGTCAAAACCCTAATTTGTTATCACAGTGAGTTCAATCAGTTCATAACCCAAAAGCATATGAAGCATCATGTCAATGTTATAAAGAATATTTATGAACTATCAAGCATCATGGCATCGCTCATATACACTAATAAGCCAGATCTTGTCAAACCCTTACAATTGTTATCAAATACTGTCATACACTAGCTTCAATGATCAAATCAAAATAACATACTAATATGCATATTTTGGTCCCCTGCAAACACAAGTTTAGTCAACACATTCACTTTCTCTATAGTAAGTCAACCATTAAACTTCCCTGCTCATATAACTTATTGGTGTTTTATCCATATCTATAGGATTTTCCTACTACTGGTGGATTCCTAATTTTATGCATAAAGCTTTAGATTTATGACCTACAGGCATAACTACAACCATAGAATTTATTCCATGTGGTTGGAGGCCTATAATTGCATCCTTAGGCTTGATTTTGTGTTGTTGGGGATTAAAATAAGAGAAACCCTCTCTTCTCAGATCAGAACTTGTTGTACTGCATCAACATCGGATTTGTCTATTTATGTCGGAAAATTTCAACAATAAAGAATGATACATACGAAATGATAATAGGTGTAGGGGTCTTATGGAGAGATTCTCCCTACGAATGGGAAGTCGCTTTTAGTCATCATCATTCGAGTCATCGGCTTGTCTATCATAATACTATAAATTGCATCGAAAAAAACTATTAGGATTAGATCATGCATTAAACTATATCGAGTTCTAAAACATATATCCACCATGGTCATAAAATGTTAGCTTCACTAATTCATCATATCAAAATTTAGTCGAGGGTTAGAGTTATATTATTAAGGAAAGTGACAGGTGTATTATCATCGTAATCACTACATCACTTATTTTCATATTACTCAATCATCAAGTGAGGGCATACATATCATAATTACTAAGCTTATCAAAAACTAACTAGGGTCAACAAAAAAATTCCAAGCAATAATCTTATTGTTATACTTCTGTCATCATGGTTACCATGCTTGTTACAAACAGTATCAATAATATCAAGCTACCATAAATAAGAATCAATGAGCTAGCATTCTTATCGAATCCATCACGTCTAAGATGTGAGATGGTTTTCCAAATATAAAGTATATCAACATATCAAAAATAAATGTCTCTAAGTGACTATATCATGACTTAATAGAATGTAAGATACTTGTCTAATGCCAAGTGTATAATCTCAACATAAGTACCATGAATCAAAATCAGTTTCATATGCATGAGCCATTTGTGAAGGAGACATTCTCATCATACTTTAGGGCTTACCTTGTCATCCAATATTGCGGCTGAAACATAACATTGAAACAATACATCATATATATACCTTGTAGTATTCATATACCTATGCACCTTCTTATTTGACATAAAGAGTTGTAGCATTTTGTCAACTTTTCATCAGGTTCCTCTTTTCCCTTTTCTAGCGTTGGCCCCTCTATTCCTACACTAGCCATATTTTCCTATATCTTAGATGATCCTCAAGAAGGATCCACTTATCACATCTCATCAAGAGGTTAGAAGTATTCAAGTACTCACATATACATGTAGGAAATATAATCAATAATCATAGCAATAAGTCTAAACAAAAGTAAATACATAAAGGAGCACCATAAATCAAAAAGTACTTATCTTTAACGAGAGGAGTTCAACTCCCTCTTGAAGTATCCTTCAAGAGTCATGAGTGTCCATTGATCATATAACATTGTTGCCTTCAATATAATCATTAACTTTATCAATAACCAAGGCCTAATTGAGACTATCCCATATAGGGCTACATCCAATCTGTCACAAGTGTTTGAACATCTTCACATTGAACATGCTAGCATTTACTATAAATTAATTATAGCATGTGATATTATAATAAGCTTTTATTATTTTCTTTATTTTTGTATAAGAATTATATTATTTAGAAAATGTTAATGACTTTATTTTAAATTTAGTTTTATTTTAAAAAGTAATGTTATAATTAAAAATGTTGTAAAATAATTATTTTATATTTAATTATTATGTTTTATTTTTATTTTAGGCTTATTTTATTTAAATTTATAAAATTGTTGTAAAGTATTATGAGATTTCATTGAGCGTAGTTTAATGAGGCAATTTTTTGGTTTTTGGTTTTTTTTTTTTTTCTAGAATTCAACATCACATTTTTTGGTGAGATAGTAATATTTCGTTATTTAAATTGAAATTTTGAATGTAAAAATGCATTTAGCATTTTAGAAAATCTTTGGGAAACTCAAATTATGCAAACTCAATAACTAAGAATTACAAGTTTCACAATTTCTAAGTGGATTTTAGGTAAGATTGAATAGAAAATCGACCCAAAAAAGAGCCAAAAAAATCATCTTGTTAAACTACTATCTTTCATTGTTTCACTACAAATCTAAATTTCAAGGTCCACATTTATAAAAAAATTATTTTAAATATACAACTAACACATGTTTGTAATCTAAGCAAAAGCATTTAGATTCTATATGTTAGTTTCTTGTAATAAATTCATTTATTATGATATTTTTTAAGGTGAAATTTTATTAACTAGAAAAACCTGAGATATACAATGTGGATTGCCTTCTCTTGGTAAAGCTCTTATATTAGGGACCTAATCATAACCAAAAAAAAGATTCATGTGAGTGAGGACATAGATATTTGGGAGCCCATTGATACAAAATTAATGAAGTTATAATTAACACATAGGCTTGATTGGCCATATACATAAGAAAAATCATAGAAAAAGACAAAAAACATAATCAACATATCATCATGCCATATGATTCGAGTTCGAGCCTACCACTAGGATGGGGTATGGTGGGCCTTCCAGAGGATGTCAAACGTTCGGGGGAATGCCTAGGTGGTGCTCAACACCACTTCCCCACTTAAGCATGAAACACGGGGGGGACTCTAAGATAGGTCGACATGGGGGTATCCATTCGAGGTGTTTAATTAGGCTCACTCTTTCCCAACAGAAAACATAGAGCTGAACGAAATCAAAGAAGAATATAATCAACCCCAAAATTTCCACCTCACAAAAATAATTCACAATTTGAAAAATATTCTAGAATTTAAAATGGGAACAACCACTACCAAAATTAATCAAACTTAAAAACGGAGGATACCACCACTTCAGAGGTGCCACTAAACAATATCAATTCCAAAGTAGAAACCAATGAAAAGGGTTATAATCTAACATGCACCAATAGAAATGATGCTAGACGTAATCATGTGTTACAACTGCCTTTAGAAACCTGAAATTTGCCCAGTTTTGTAGTGGAAATCTAGCAGGCCTTCCTATACTCACAAGAAATTTCTTCAACCCCCAGAGAGCCAAATTGTCTTCTACTATGCCTACTTTGGTTAATTGGCTTGGACCTATCCCATGTCAAATGTCTTTGTTTCATGGGGATTACTAGTGCCCCCCTCTCTCAACCAGATACTCTCGTAGTTGATTTACCCCAATCACCTAGCTATCATGATTACCTATTGCGTCATCCTTTAGATACCATGGGAAATAATTATCTTCCTTCAGCTAGTTTCTTGTCAATGGAGTCTGACAACCAATTCTCTAAGAGACAACCTCAATAGCATGCCCTGTAAACATCCACATTTTAAACACAGACAACATAACTCCCATCACACACATTTATGACTGCCTAGTAGGCTATTCGCCTCCTCCCATAGACATTTCATATGTCAAATTTCTTTAGTAAGCTAATGTCCAAATTGTGAACTATTAAAATTCCCCGAGGGTAGGATACGTACACAAATTTTCCGGGTGGTGAGTTGCATCCCGCCACTTCCCCTCCCCCCTCGCTTTCTTCCATCCACGTCACCCCATCCATGGAAATTCATTTATTATGAATAGAAAAATTAAATCACATAGAATTTTATTATCTTTCTCAACACTTTATTTACCATGAATGGATAATAAAACAATACAATAGGAAAAACCTATTACATAAATAATATGGACCACCAATAAAAGTTAATTTCATTAACGTATTTCGTGGTTAGTGTTTTTGTGAGATTAGAATCCTTAAATTGAATTTTCCCCACCTCTATCTCTAAAACTTCAAACTTATATAAAACGATCCCACAAATGTTACCGATATTTTGTTCATTTTTATTCATTAATTTGATTTTCACTATAAATATTGTTTTTTTGTTATTCCTTTGAATCAAAAGAAATACATGTTTGTTGTTTTACAACTTTCCAGATCTTGACTGAACCTGGTACATGTGAAACAACTCAAGTTCGTACATTTCAAGATTGTATGGAAAATAATTGTTTACGTTCATCTACAAAACCCAAAAAACAGAAAAAAAATTGAAGCTACAAGGACCGATTCAACTGAAATATAAGTCCAACTACAAACAATGTGATTCAAATACAAATAAATCACTAACTTTTTTTATCTAGAGCAAGAGATTCCCATGTTGGGCCTGAATTCTTTAATTCTGAGTTGTTGTGATTTACCGTCCGTCACCAAGATGTTGGACACTAAGATTTAGTTCACGAGGGCAATAGGAATGGAGCGAGTACCTTGGAGCTAGTTGCCAATAAGGTCTTCATATATAATCATGCCTGGGTCCAAATCTAATGCACTTTTTGAGAGACTTTTTTTGTATTGTTGAACTCTCTGTATATGTGATGAAATCTAATAACCTCGAAATGAACTTTTAATTCCTTAATTCTATGTTTCACGCTACTAGGTTTAGAACCTCAAGGTGGGCCTCTCCTAACAACTAATCAATAACACATTTGAATTGTCAAGAACAAGGATATTTGTCGTATACAAAAAATAAGTGAAACTCATGGTAATTTACAATATTAAAAAAATATGTAATTAATGAAAAATTCGATATCTCTTCGTATATGGGGACTATTCTCTGTCCTCCTTAAGGACGATAACTGGAGGCCTATTGATTGTGTTGATACCATCACGGTATGGGCTGCTACTGATGGTACACATAAACCTTTTCCTTTTTTTGTTTTTTGGGAGCTCTGGTGCACTCGGAATCAATCTATTTTTCTTGATATACCTATCAATATCCCAAGGATACATAGCAACATCATGAGATGGATGGGGGTTCGCTCTACGCCAACACTGTTTATGGTTGACTTATATGCCTGTGACTGCCCTATCTATATTTCTCTTCCGGCGTTATACTTTGACGGGGCACAGTAGAATGGTTTATGTGGTTGTGGGGCATGGATTCATCTTGCAGAGGGGGACCGTTATCTCATTCACTGGAATGGTGGCTCTGATACCAACAATAAGGCGGAGCTCATGGCCTTGTGGAGCGGGATTATGGTGGATTTTCATTTACAATTATCCTCTATTCACATATACGGTGATTCTAAGCTCATTATTGATGGTATCAACGGAAAATGCAGGATGCAGGGTCAACACCTTAGCAGATGGATTGAGCGGGTATTTCATATCCTATCTAAATTTCAATCTTTTTCATTGCAGCATATCTTTAGAGAAAAAAACATGAGGGTTGATCTTCTATCTAAGAAAGGACTAGAGGTTCCCTTCGGGTCCGTCCACATTTGACACTACAGTGCATCAGTCCTGGAAGCCTCTTTTCATATTCCACTGCCATAATTTCTTTTTTTTTCGATTTGCAAGTGAGCCTGAATGTCATTATCAAGCGCGTTGGTATTCCTACAACTGCAAGCGAGCCCTAAGCATTAAACAACAAGAGGCGCTATAATTTTTTAAGCATGATCGTCATCGTTGTTATCACATGGCTATTTTCGCCTCTGCTGTGCGAGTCAAAGTTCATTACAAGTGAGTCGGTTTTATTTTGCTCCGAGTGCGTTGTCTTCAAGGAATATATTATGATCGAATCACAAGGTTTTATATGAATGATTTTGTTTTCCTCATTTTCTGTAAGTCATGTCATTTGACTATATTCCTCTGGGGTATGCTATACTACAGAGGAAGTAGATACTCTGTAATGGTTGGGAACAATTGTTTTTATCTTGGTCTGTCTTGCCTGCAATGGACCTAACGATGATGTCTCTATATAAATTGTTCTTGTACTATTTTAATAACAAACAACGTTTTTTCTCTCTTTAAAAAATAAAAGAACAATTCGATAGTGGAGTGAGCTACTTAAATTTATCATTAAAATCAGAAGCCAAAAAAAAAAGAGAAAATACTAATTCATTAGCTCAATTATCCTACATTTAAAAAAATTTAAAAAACGCACACATATATATCTTTTTCTATTACTATGAAAAATAGACGTTATATATATATATGAATGATATTTATAGAAAATTAAATATCATAATAAATATTAAATATAACATTTAATTAATGTAATATACATGCTCTCTTTTGATAGAGCCTATGTTCCTGAATTTATTTATTTTTATACATTGTGAAATGAAATTTCATAACAAACTAATTATATCTATGATAAATTTAATTGCAGAAGCTCCTATGCATGGGAGTTCATAGCAAACTAATTATATCTATGATAAATTTAATTGCAGAAGCTCCTATGCATGGGAGTTCGGCTAGCCACCATTATTCCATAGCCATGGGAAAAAGAAAGAACGAATGATTGTGATGCATCGACTGAGTTGTGAGGGCTGCCCTCTAAAAAGTTATTGGCTCCACCTCGACTGCATGATGACGTAGAGGGCAAACATCGAAAGAAAAATTAATTATGACAACATAAAGGTGATTGATTATCCACCTATATCATGGTACATTAAAGTATTTTACGAGTGCGTGAAAGTAGAGGGAATCAAATTTGATCGGTCCATCGGCGAATCATTAAAACAACATTTGAGTATTTAGAGGTAAATAAAGGCTACAAAAACGTCTAACAATTAACTCGACGGATAATTTATGAAAACCTAGATGGCCATGTTGTGAGACCCACATTGCCCATCAAAGTAAAACAAGTAAAGTTTATTATGACAACATAAAGGTAATGTGATTATCCACCTATATCATAGTACACACTCGTCTTTTACCTCTATGGGGAAGGAACCAAATTCGATTGTCATATCGTATGTATGTGTACTCAATAAAACAAATTTTAATTTTAATATTATAACACAAAAATGATAGGATAATTTACTTGGATTTTATTAGTTTGTGGTTTGTTGGTGGAGACATGATTAATTGTCTTATTTTATTTTATGTGTACCCATTAAAGCCATTGGTGTATATTTGATTTTTATAATATAAAAGTAATATGATCGTTACTCTATATTGATAATATTTCATTAGTGAGAAGATCATTTTTTCCTTCAACATAAGGTTGACTATAATTTAGGGTTTTGTTTAGCTTGGAAAAAATTGTTATTTAATATTTATACTGACAATATGATGAATAAAAGGTGAACAAAATATATGTTTTTATTATATTTAGTTACAAATATTCCCCTATAGATGCATGAATAAAGAAAAATCTGTATAATTAAGAATATAAATTATATCTATGATAAAATTATATCAAACTAATTATATCTATGATAAAATTATAACAAACTAATTATATCTATGATAAAATTGAGTGCAGAAGCTCCTATGCATGGGAGTTCGGCTAGCCATCATTATTCCATCGCTATGGGAAAACGAAAGAACAAATGATTGCGATGCATCGTCTGAGTTGTCAGGGATGCCCTCTAAAAAGTTATTGGCTCCACCTCGACTGCAAACTCACATGGCCCATCGAAAGCAAAATTAATTATGACAACATAAAGGTTATTGATTATCCACCTACATCATGGTACATTAAAGTATTTTACGTGTGCGCGAAAGTAGAGGGAATCAAATTTGATCAGCCCATCGGCGAATCATTAAAACAACATTTGAGTTTTTAGAGGTGTATATAAATAAATAAAGGCGACAAAAACGTCTAACAATTAACTCGACGGATAATTTATGAAAACCTAGATGGCCATGTTGTGAGACCCACATTGCGCATCAAAGTAAAAAACAGTAAAGTTGATTATGACAACATAAAGATGATGTGATTATCCACCTACATCATAGTACACACTAGTTTTTTACCTGTGTCTGGAAAGGAGAGGGAATCAGATTCGATTGTCATATCGTATGTATGTGTAGTCAATAAAAAAAAGTTTTAATTTTTATATTATAACACAAAAATGATATGATACTTTACTTGGATTTTATTAGTTTGTGGTTTGTGGGTGAGGACATGATTAATTGTCTTATTTTATTTGTACACATTAAAGCCATTGGTGTATATTTGATTATTATAATATAAAAGTAAAATGATTGTTATTCTATATTGATAATATTTGATTAGTGGGAAGATCATTTTTCTATTCAATATTTTTCTAGAATTAACATAGTTTCTTTTCTTTTCTTTTTTTCTTTTTTTGTGAAATTGCATTATTTTTTATTTAAATTGAAATTTTCAATATGAAAATGGATTTAATATCCTATAAAAATTTTGGCAACTCAAATTATGCAAACTCAATAACTAAGAATTATGAGTTTCACAATTTCTAAATGGATTTTAGTTAAGATTAACTAGAAAATCTACTAAAAAAAAGCCAAAAAATCATCATAATAAACTACGACCTTTCATGGTTTTACTACCATTCTAAATTTAAAGAGCCACATTTATTAAAAAAATCTTTTGAATATATAAATAACACGTGGACTGTAATCTAAGTTCAGATATTTATATCTTAGTTTCTTGTAATAAATTCATTTATTATGAAATTTTTTTGTAAGGTGAGATTTTATTAACTGAAAAAACCCAAGGTATACAACATGGATTACATTTTGTTGGTCAATCTCTCACATTAGAGACCTAACCATAAACAAAAAATGATTCCCCTGAGTAAGGACATAGATATTTGGGAGCCCATTGATACAAAACTAATGAAATTGTAGTTAACACATAAGCCTAATTGGATATATACATAAGACACATCATAGAAAAATAAAACAAACATAATCAACATATTATCATGCCATAGGATTCAAGTTTGAGCCTACCACTAGGATGGGGTTCGGTGGACCTTCTGGAGGATGTTAGAAATTTGGAGGAATGCCTAGGTGGCGCTCAAATCATTCCATGCTATGATCAAGAGAGCATAGATGAGTGTGCAAGTGGTACAGTGAATGGATGATGTCCAGTTGAGACTCATGGTGATCTTGAATCATTCTCCCAAGGAGAAACTTCATTTGCTAGTACACGTCTATTGTCCGCATGTACTGGTTAGCTATGTCTCTTGTGTGTCCCATATTGAGAATAATTTTTTTCCAATCCATCATTACCTTAGAATTAGAAAGGGAGGTTCAAAGGGATGAAGCCTCTCCTTCCACCTAGGAAATTTCTGCTTGAATCTGGTCGAGTATGAGCTCACGATAGTGTGAAGCAAACCTTGTTATAATTTGATGCATCTGACGATTACCACGCATGGATCTCTATTGCTAGTATGTGGCCCCATGTCTAACACAGGCACATTGACGCTGCAAGATTTCCCAACCTGTAACTAATTTAGTATTGAATAATGCCTTCTCCTAGAGAAGACCAAATCTCATTTGACAACCACCCCTTGTGTCTTAGAGGGTTGACCCCCACCACTTATGGTCTCAACCACTAATAATAGCAAATAGGCATAGTGGAGGGGCCCTCCAGAGACATAATTCCTCCCCTCAACCCTCTTACCCCCTCACATAGCTCTCTCATGGCTCCAAACGTATCTATGTAACAACCTATATCTATCCTCTGCCACAACTATGTAACAACCTGGGTCTATCCTTTGCTCCAAGGAAACAACCTTCCTGGATTGAGACAAAATGAGAGTCACCATAGATTGATGCCTCTCTCTACCACAACTTGTCAACGCCTCTACAAGATTACTCCTCTGGGAAGCTTTCCGAGAAACACCACTTTTACACTTAAGTATGAAACACAAGAGGACTCTAAGACAGGTTCGTGCAAAGGTATCCCTTCTAGGTAGTTAGTTAGGCTAATTTGATCCCAACAAAAAACACAACGTTGAGTGAAATCATAGAATAATATAATCCACCCCCAAATTTCCACCTTAGAAAATTAATTCACAGTGTGAAAAATATCTTAGAATTTAAAATGAAAACAATCACTACCAAAACTAACCGATCTTAAAAATAAAGGATACAACCACTTTGGAGGTGCCACTAAACAATACCAATTCCAAAGTAAAAACCAGTGAAAAGTGTTAGGATATACCATGCACCAATAGAATTGGTGCTAGCTGTAATCATACATTGCAACAATGTTTAGAAACCCGAAAATTTCCCAGTTTTGTAGTAGAAATCCAGTGGGTCTTTCAATACCCATAAGAGACTGCTCCAACCCCTAGACAACTACTATGACCAATTGGCTTGTACCTATCCCCATGGGGGCTTCACTGGGGGAGCAATACCCTACCAAGTGTGTTCATATTGGGGGATATATATTGAGGAAAAAATGGCATAATATATTGAGCATATAAAAGGGGGTAAAGAGTTTTTATATTGGCATGTATGAAAAGTCGAGCTCAAATTTAATGAAAAAATATAAAGGGGTCTAAAAAAATGTTAATGAAAAAATGGATACATACAATATCTAGTGAAAAGGGTTTTTTTTAATTGGGAAGGTTTATTGGGTTTGTATAGGTAGGGAAATTTAATGAAAAAATATAAAGGGGTCTAAAAAAATGTTAATGAAAAAATGGATACATACAATATCTAGTGAAAGTAGGGTTTTTTTTAATTGGGAAGGTTTATTGGGTTCATATAGGTAGGGGGTTAGATAATGTTATTTTTATAGGTATTATTCAATATATAGTCAAATTAAGGGTATTGTTTAGTATGCCACGAATGCACGTGATATGTCAGATGTTCATTAAGTGAAGCCCCTATGCCTATCCCACGCCGAACTTCTTTATTCTGTGGGGATTTCTAGTTTCCCCCTCTCTCAACCAGATACTCTCGTAGCTGATCTACCCCAATCACCTAGGGCTTGCTAGTTCCGCCCTCTCTCAACGAGATACTCTCACAGCTGATCTACCCCAATCACCTGGGGCTTGCTAGTTCCCACCTCTCTCAACCAGATATCTCGTAGCTGATCTACCTCAATCACCTCGATACCATGATTACCTATTGTGTCATCCTTTAGATACCATAGGCATGAATTCTATTCCCTTTGCCAACGTCTTTCCAATGGAGTCCAACCATCAATTCTATCAGAGGAAATCTCAATAATGTGCCTTGTAAACACCCCCATGCTAAAAACACACAACATAACTCACATCACACATTTAGATGTCTTAGTGAGCCTGCACTTCACCTCCCAACGACATTCCATACGTAGCGTTATTTGCAGACTAATTTCCAAATTGTGCATTATTGAAACTCCCCAAGGGTGGGATGCCATGGCCCTTGTAAATTTTCTAGGTGGGGTAGTTGCATCCCACCATTCCCCCCTTTCTTCTGTACACATCCCCCTATCCAAGGAAATTCATTTATTATTAATTGCAAAAATTAAATAACATAAAATATTATTGTAGAAGTCGATATAATATTTGGGGTGAATCATTGGGAGTTGGCCCCTCCCCTTTATAATTGTTCTGTGTACGATATCACATCAATGTTTTATGTATATGTAATGGTTATCACAAATTTATGTTAATTGAAGTAATATAATTTCCATTGCACATATAATTGAAGAAACACTTGAATTGAAATTAAAATAAGTGTTGGTAGTATCCGTAGCCTAGTCAAGAGTAATTTTAAAAGTGAAATTGTGTCAGTGTTGCACAACGCCCATGGTGAATGAAGTCACCACAACATGGGGTCGTGATAGTTGGTATACGAGCCTGTTTCGAAGGAAGTGGGTGTCATATTGAAGTTTATCAGGAGAAATACAATGAAGTCAGGGCCGAAGCTGAACACATAAATAAATTGAAATTTTGTTTGGGCATAAGCACTCCAAGGGGTCGAGTCAAGATGAACGAAGTTATGGTGGACGTAAGGGTTGTTCAAAAACTTGTAGAGATGGAAGATTTTTGGAATATTAAAGGGAAACAACACTATGGAGAACTTGTGCAAGAGTGGAGAACTTGAACTGCATCAAAGATGGAATAGTGGATTTGTGAAGGGATTTGAACGCTTTCCATGGGAATACTTCTGAACTTGAAGAACTTAATGAAGAATTGCGACAAGGCGGCCATATAATTCAAGAACTCATGATTGAATGAGTTCACCCAAGGGAGGAACAAGCCAAGTTGTCGGGTGAAGTCAAGTAACCTGAAGAAGGGATCAAGAGGGACTTTCTTGATTGTAAAGAAGATTGCATAATCATTGAAGCGCACGAGATTGAGCACATTGATCATAATGAAGCTTGGTTTCGGCGATGAAAAATGATGGAACGATAGAAATGCTCCAATTTGAAGGAGTGGAGGTGTCCCGAGTAGGTGTGATTGGGAAGAAAGTGAAGGAGGATGAGCCTGGTGGAACGAAGTCCACTCAAGCTGGACCAATTCTGAGTTACCCAAATGTATTGAAAGAGGAAGTAGTATACCTCAAGAGAATGGTCAGGTCAAAACATGGTACGAAAGACAGTCTGGTGAAGAAACGATGAAGAAGGTTGTAGAGGTAAGATGCAAGACAAGACCCATACAAAATGAAGGTGCGTTGGGGTTAATTTTTTTGCAGGTGACCGTGCGTAGAAGGAAGTTTTTTGCATTGGTTGATATGGAAGCTATGGATAGTTTCCTTATCAAGAAAACATCCAAATCTTTCAAGTTGAAAGATAAAATGGAAAGGGAGTTAAGTTATTTCAAAGCTATTAACTCGAACATGAAGGCTCTAACTGTTATTCTAAGGAATACACACGTAAAGGTAGGCCAATGGTTTGGAAAGTTGGATCTAAGGGTGATCAAGACGGATGATCATGTTATGGTGTTAGGGCAGGACTTCTTGGTAACAATGCAAGCCATGTTGATGGTAGACTGAGACATACTCTTTATTACAGCTGATGGGAAAACCATGATCATATTGATGACAAGGAAGAGTCACTTGGGTATCCTCCAAGGATTTCTTTAATGAATTTGTATTAGAAGGACCAGAACGTGAAGCATGAGCATGTGGAATGAAAAGAGGCTAGATGTTTGACTAAAACTACGAAGGAGAAGAGGATGTTTGACTTTGTTGCATGAGCCATCAATGAAAAGAAGGATGGAGTATTCACTAAGGAAGTGTCAAAAAGGGATAAGGCCCGAGTGCTTCTTCGAAGATAAGAAAATAAGGTGAAGGTGTAGGTAGATATCTGATTGGCATAGTAGATTATTACAGAGATGTTACGTGCATCTATGATTTTCAGTTGACAAAGGAAATACATGAGAATATTGGATGTACAAAGGAAGAGGATGTTGTTATGCAGAATTACTTGAGGTCGCAACATTAATCAGATACATGAGTGGCCAAGAATTAGGGAGGTAACTTCCTGGCCCTTGCCATGCACTATACCTTTGGAGATGGGTGAGTGTAGTGCGTTGAGGAGGAGGAGGTGTTGCAACACCATGAAAAAGGGGCCTTAGGAGAAGAGGCCTTGTAGCAGAAAGAAGTGATGCTTCAATGGATGTGGTTGTTGGTCTAAAACTAGGGGCAACACATGGGCAATAGAATTGATGGAAAACTTATCATAGATGTGATGGAGATTTCTTCATGAACATGGATATGGCACAATGAGCATTGGTTGATGAAAAAATAGATGGAGATGGAAGATTTCTTGATCGAGTTGAAATTTTGACGAAGTGTTGAAGAAACAAATGACGAAGGCATAAGGATGTGCATTCTCATGAATTGAGCATGACGATTGGATTAGCTACCCAACTAGTTCAAGTTATGAGGGCTAGCAGTGTACTGAGATGTGTTGCAGTAAGGTTGGAGTATGGAAGAAACAGTTCACACGATGATGATGAAACATAGTGGATTGCACGATGTGTGTTGTAGCAATGTTTGCAACAACTGCAGTTTATGATTGTGGATTAATAAATCTTGTCCATATGAAGGAAGCTGAGAAATCTTGGAAAATTGATGTTGGAGCTAGTGACATTATGCGAAAATTCGACTTGGCGATGGAATTTACCAAGATGGTGTTGTTGAGGGCAATTTTTTTTAAAGTGAAGGAGGATGTGAGGGCCTCGAGTTAGCGCTATGACCAACGGTCTCCCATGACCACCAACAACCCCGAAGAGAGGTGAAAAACCAAAGTCAAATGCGACAAGGGCGAGAGCGCCCACCCATAGTGAGCGCATTGGGAGGAGTGCGCCTACCCATAGCAGAGAAAGTGTTTAAAAGAGAACACACATTATACCTATAGTGGTGGTCGAGTTGGTGGACACATTCCCGCGGGCATTGGCGCACAAAGATGGGGCACTCGGGCGCCAAGTCGTGATGGAAAAGTGATGAGCAAGTGGAAGCGACACGGCATGCAAGAAAAGACACGACATATGGTTCAAGCATGGAGCAATGGAGTATACGTGAAGGCCAAGCAAGAGGCACACCCACCCACAAGGGGCTCCCAACTACTCACTAGTAGGTCAGACCAGGGTGTGCCTGCCCGCGAAGGGGTGTCCACACACCGAACGACAGGTCAGTGAGTGCGTTTGACAACATAATGAGTCGACTCAATTTGGATAAGGGTTTTCAACCATGAATGAAGAAGTGTATAAATAAAAGGAAGGGTCATTCGACCAAGGAAATTCATAAGTAAGAAGCGAACTTGACTAAGAGGGATATCGTAGGAAAGGATATCGCAAAAACCTGATTTCACACTAAGGACTAGGCCAAGCTAGTATTTTGTTATGGGCAAAGAATTCAAGGTTTCTGGAAGGTCGTATTGTTTGGGAAGAAGTTTCACTAGATTAACGACAGGCTGCACGATTAGGAAAAATTCGCACTAGAGTAAGGATAGGCTACATGACTTGGGTATAACTAAGGCAACAAGTTGTTGGTGTATCCAGGAAATTGTCACACACTTGTGAATTGTAATTATACTTGTAAAATATTATTATAGAAGTTGATATAGTATTTGGGGCAAACTGTTGGGAGTTTCTCCCTCCCCTTTATAATTTTTTTGTGTACGATATCACATTACTGTTTTATGTATATGTTATGGTTATCACACATTGATGTTAATTGAGTTAATGTAATTTCCACTACACATATAATTGAAGAAACACTTGAACAAAAGTAAACTAAGTGTTGGTAGTAGGTGTAGTTTAGGCAAGAGTAATTTTAAAAGTGAAATTTCACGAGTGCCGCACAACACCCACGATGAACGAAGTCGCCATAGCATGGGGTCATGACCAATTAGAGCCATCAGCGTATAGCTGATTATTATTATATAAAATTAATATGATTGTTAGTCTATATTATATGATAATTTTTTGTTTACTTGGTATGTGGGGAAGGTGGAGGGAATCCAAAGTTTTTATTATTCATATTCGATAGGTTAAAAAATGCTTTAGATGGGTAATAAGATAAGTTCTCTCCACATTTTATATTTCAAAGGTTTTATGGTTAATGATTTAGATTGTTTTTCATTTAGATTTTTTTATTTTATTTTTATAATAAAATGTTATTTGATGTGTATGAGGTATATATTAGTTGATTTTTGTGGTGTTTAGTTCTATCAATTATTAGGTAGATTTCATGGGGAGAAGTTTAAGGGTGAGAGCCACTTTTAAGATAAACAAATTATCTAGACGGTGCCAAGCTCGATTAAGTCTCACACAATTATGGTGACAATATCCCATTAGTGGGTTGATCATTCTTCCATTCAACATTAAGGCTAGCCCTATCCTAGGATCTACTTAACATAAGGGGGAAGATGTTATTTTATATGTTTATTGACATTATGATAAATAAAAGATGAACAAGATGTGTGTTATTAATATATTAAATTTACAAATATTATGCTATACATCTAAATACATGAATAAAGTTAAGTCTTTATGATTAAGAGTATAAGGTAGTTTTAGTCCAACAATATCATAGTGAAGCTTAGTGTTTTCTTTAAGTTTTGCATTGGCCATTAAATAGCTAAAAAAATGTCATTGGTTATGTTTTAGATCAGATTAGCCTTTAATTTTCAAAAAGTGGTCCTCATATCACTACATAGAGATCATGATGCAACTAAAGGTGTTGTAAAACAACTTTTCTTTTGTTTAATTAAAAATGGTCACATTTACTTTAAAATATTAGTCATTTAGAAAACTTTGATTTAAAATTGTAGGATTGTTTTAAAGAATTATAAGTTTTCATGATCTCGCTACGATTTGTAGAGAAAATTATTTTTAACACATAACTAATGTAGGGAATGTATTTTAAGTAAAATACTTTAGGATATTTATATCATAGTTTCTAGCAGTGAATACATAAATTATGGATGCAAGAATTGGATTCATCGCAAGCAAGTAATATTTTCTTAATGCTTTCTTCACAAACAATGGATCTTGGAGTAATAGGGAAAACTTATTATGTAAATGAGATTACAAGGGCCATTATGAAATTAATGCTAGATGTCATTCACAAACTCCATATTTAGTGTTGTAGTGATATTAAAATAATTAGATTGACTTTCTCCCACTTCTCAATCTTAAAAATCATAGAGAACCATCTCACAAATGATATCAAAACTTTGCTTGCTTATGTTCATTACCTTAGTTTGTCGTATATATAAAGAAAGTGAAGCTCATTGTAATTTTAAAAAAATAACATTAAAATGATGCATAATTGATGAACAAACCAAAAGAGAAAATCCAATAACATTAAGAAACAAGATGTGGGCAGTGATCTACCCATAATTTAATCGTTGGAATAAAGGAGAAAGAGGCAAGAAAGGGGTTAAAACGTTAGTGCTTATTATCTTACATCATAAAAAAATCATGTTTAAAAAAAAAAAAAAAAAAAACCTAAAATATATATTATAAGAATATAAAATTCTCTCTCTCACACAATCATTTTTTTTTTCATCTTTCAAAATATATATATATATATATATATATATTTGAAATGAGCATAACTTTTTCATAATATATACAAACATGCATTTGAAGTGAACATAATTTTTCCTTATGAAAAAAAACATATCACTTCTAATTAATTTATAAAAAGTGAGCATTCTACATATGGTAGGGATAACATTTCGAACATCAATTGTCAAAGGTTAAAGGCATTCCTAGCTACTTTATCATTGTAAAAAACATATCTAATGTTAGTAAGCACTCTTTAGAAACCAAACCACATATACATCAATCTATTATGAGTCTTCACAAAATATTGATATGTCTAAGCTACCAACTAAATAGGAAATATAAACTAGGTTTTGACTTGAATCGCTTCATCAATATATTTAAAAAAAAAGGAAAGAATTAAAACAAAGCACTAAAAATATGAACTTTGAGAATGGTGAAATATAAATATAGGCATATAAATAGAGGTTGGAAACATATCCTTCACTTTTAATAGGGAAAAGCTAATGAGCAGTGAAAACAACTTGGATGGACAAGAAAATGAAGAAGATATTTTGCAAAAATACCAAACTATAGTAGTACATGGACAAAGGTAGAACCTTTTGCAATCCAATACAGTTGGATGAGTTAGAGGACTGACAAGTATTGATGATTTCCACTAGAATTGCAAAAGAGAGGGCATCCAATAAGGTAACCCTCCGAAAACAACCAATTATTTTTTATTTAATGGAAGATTAGATAAAATTAGGGAGTAGGTAAAGGACTTAACATTGAAAATGGTACTTGGAAAAAAAATGTACACGTCCTTTAGATATGAATAATACATACCTATATAACTTGTTCAAAGGAAAATATGCTTAGACAAATAAACAAAAAAAAAACCTTTGAATACTATAATAGTCAAGAAAAAAGTATTTAGAGGTTGCGACAAAATAATGAGCTATAGAAATAATTGGTAGCAATGAAACCAAGTTATTGGGAGGAGATTAAAGAAAAAGATGAAGAAATTAAAGAAATAAGGTAAAAAAATGACAAGATGGGGGAGTTAGCCTTTGAGTTAGTGATGTGTATACCAACTTCACTAGTTTATAACCTTTATCTATAAGAACAATGGTTAAGATTACAAATTGATAGATTGGTGTCCCATTTGAACATTGTTCAACAACATAAACGAAGAAATTTATGTTCTATTTTTTTCTAGTCTAGCGAAAAAAAGGAATTTATTATGTGAATTATATATTTATAACTATTTATTGCCTATGTGTACTAAATGGAACCCAAATCAATTTATTGGGGATATAAACTTAATAGTTTTTCAATAAATTATGGAAAATTAATTGAAGAGAACCCATGAGATGGAACAACATAATATTGAGGAATTCATTATCCTTTATGGATTAGGATTGAAATGGATTCCATTCTTTAATGTTTTGAAGGATCAGATAATAAAAAAGTCTAATCATAGAATAAGGGAAACTATGGATTGAGTAAACAACGAAGATGTAAGACAATTAGTTAGCTTTTAGAGAAAATATAAGTAGATTCAAACTAATATTTGTAATATGATAAAACAAAATACTTGAATTTACTCTACAAATTGCGCAAACCAATTATGATTGCAAAATCACATGAACAAGAAAGAGAAAAAAATTTGATCGCACAACACAAAGATTTATCTAGGGAAAGCATTATCTAAAAACCCCGCTATATGTATATTGCATAGGCCAGAGAATATGAGAAAAATACAATGCTTATCTCAATATTGAGAGCACTATACACTATCTTTGTCTGTCTCACTGATTCCTAGGCAAGCTTGGTTCAATACTTAACCAATTTCTTGGCCTCGGGAATCCCTATTTCCTTGCACAATTTCTTAGGGAATTCGGCCCCTATTAACAAGGAATTCCATAATAATGATTGTGCAATACATCAAGGCTCTTCCTCTGAGTACATGCACCACTTGTACAATTGGATGATTATACAAGTCATAGTACACTTCCCCTTAACTCCAACATCAACTGGGTCTTTCTTAGAGCTAACATGCATGAGTTATTTTTGAGTGAATTATCATTTATCTGATTGATCACTGCATGTGAATTAATCTAATTTAATTCACTTGACCTCTCACTAGTTCCTCCATCAGTTAGAACTAGTTAAACTGATTTAATTTCAAATAAATTAATTTACCTAATTACAACTCAAAATAAACTCAACCAGGGCTCCTCAAAATTAGGAGACACTCTACATGCATCTAGTTTGACCCTCACCTCAAATCGAATTAACTATGCAAAATAAGTCTTCCTAACTTAGTTAACTTATACAAGTTGTCATGTGATGTGGAATTACAATTTCCTTCTAGTTTAATTAAGGGAAAATTATATTAGAAGCCTCTTCTTGTTTCCATTTTCAACACTCCCTTTTAACAAGAAAGGGATTTTTTTCTACCCTGATCGTTCCTCTGTGGAACTCGAATTTTCCTCTTGAAAATGCATTTGTTAAGATTCCTGCATGCTTCTCCTCTATAAGAATGTACTCTAATGAAATAATTTCCCTTTTCACAAAATCTTTGAGATGGTGATGCCAAATATCAATATTCTTAGACATGTCATGAAAAATTGGATTAACTGAGAGTTTGATGCAACTCTGGTTATCACAATAAATCACCATCAAATCCATCTACTGACCAAACAACCCAACAAGGATATTCCTCATCTCGATAGCCTCACAAGTTGCTTGACTAGAAACCATGTACTTTGATTTTGCTGAACTAAGTGCAACTAATCTATGCTTCCTGTTGTACTAGGAAACTATTGCTGACCCAATACTGAAGATGCCCCCTGATTTTCTCTTCTTTTCGAATGCACTCCCTTCCCAATTTGCATCTGTGAACCTTTGATGCTTCACTCCCTTTGTCCATATGTACCAAATACCAAACTGAGTGTTGCCTCTAAGGTATCTCAACACATGTTTGGTTGCCTTCCAATAGAGCTTGGTAGGCTTAACGATATCTTGAGTAAGTTGGTTAACCACATAACACATGTCCATTCGTGTTTTCACCAAGTACATGAGTGAACCCACAAGGTTCCTATAGATGGTAGCTTCTACCACTTCGCCTGAAGAAGAATATTCCTTCCTCCAATTCCCCGCTAGAGGAGTCTCCATGGGTTTTTTGCTCTCCATGTGAAACTTCTTCAAAATCACACTGGAATACTTTCCCAATATCTTTGCCAAATTTCCAAACCAATGAAATAATGCAAGAGACCCATATCCTTCATCTCAAATTCTCTTGCAAGATCCTCTTTGCAAGATTTGATCAGATGCTCATCACCTGTCATAATCAAATAATCGACATATAATACTATAATCAATAATTTAACTTCAAAAAAAATATGGCAAAGGTTCAGATCTGCTTCACTTTTGGTGAATCCCATCATGGTGAAGTAGTTGTCAATCCTGGTGTACCAAGCAAGAGGAGCTTGTTTCAGTCCATACAACTATCCCTTGAGTCTGCACACATGCGAGTCTCTGTTGAAGTTCTGAAATACTTTCGGCTGCTCTATGTACACCTCTTCCTCAATCACCTCGTTGAGGAAGGTTATCTTTACACCCATATGATGTATCTTCCATCCCATCTGTGTTGAATGTGCAAGAATATATTTTATTGACGAGTACCTTGCAACTGGAGCAAAGGTCTCCTCATAATCAATTCCCTCCACCTGAGAGAACCCTATGGCCACAAATGTCGACTTGTTTTTCTCAACACTCCCATCTAATACCTGCTTCACCTTGTAGATCCACCTGGATCCTATAACTGACTTGTCCTTCAGTCTTGGGACAACTTCGCATGCATTGTTTCTAATAATGGATTCATACTCTTCAACCATGACATCAACCCATACTCGTTGCTACATTGCTTCCTCAAATGAGGATGGCTCAATCTCTACACTCATGTTCATAATAGCCATGTATCCAATGTATCTATATGGGGACCTTCTCTATCTGTGCTATGATGTGGGTGCTCCCACATTCTCTCTAGAATCACGCATCAACCTGTCAACCTCTATGGTGCGCTTAAATTCATCTCTAGATGTCTCTACATGAGTGGGCGCTTCCACTTTGTGCTCCTCTTCTTATGGTTGCTCCACATCTTGAGGTTCTTCTTTTGGAGCTAAGAGCTCCTCAACTACATGCAACTGAAGCTCCCTCTCAAGGGAAATTTGCATGACCTTCTCTTCATCGAATTTCACATCTCTCCTTGATACTGTCATCCTGTGAGATAACATGTACACCTGATAGTTGTGAGGTGTATCAGTGTACCCCACAAATATTCCCAACTCAGTGGTTGGTTCTAGCTTTTTCCTGGCATATTTGGTTACATGAAAATAAACTGATGAACCAAAATTTTTAAAGTGCGCCACATTTGGTTTCTTACCTAAAAAATATTCCTCTGGTGTACTCATCCTGAGAATATGATGAGGACTTATATTTTTCACAAATACTGATGTGTTGCATGCTTCAACCCACAAGTGTAACGGTGGGCCCTGATCATGCAACATCACTCATGCTGCTCCCAAAATAGTTATTTTATTCCTTTCTACAACCCCATTCTGCTATGGGTTGTCAGGTGCTATTAATTCTCGTCGAATTCCTTCTGAAGCTCAAAAATTCTTGAATTCATTCGACACATATTATCCACCATTATCGCTCCTAAAAGTCTTCACCTTATTCCATGTATATTTCTTGACAAGTTCTTTGAACTCACAAAATTTTGAGAATGTCTGATCTTTCTTCTGCATGAAGAATATACAACACTAGCATAAAATCATCTACAAAAATAACATAATACTTGTGTTTTTCTATGGAGGCTGCCGAGAATGGTCCACACACATCTGAGTGAACTCTTCTAAGGATCACCTTTTCTCGACTCTCCTTATCATGAAGGGTGGCTTTGGTGTACTTACCCAATGTAAACCCTTTACATGTATCTCGCTACTCAAGTGCACCCTTGGGAAGTCCGGTAGAAATATGTTGCATAAGCTTCAAAGCGCCATGGTGTAGATGGCCCAATATTCTATGCCATAACTCACCGATGTCTCGACTCTACACCTTCTCTTATTTCATGCTCAAGGAAGCACAATCTTCTACATACAATCTGTAGAGGTTCTTTACCCGAACCCCAATATTCTTCACTTGTCTGATGGATTTGTACGAAGGAACATGTTTCCTTTGCTAAATATCATATCATAGCCATGGTATTCTAACATAGCAACTGAAACTAAATTTTTCTTTAAACTAGGAACATGCATGGCATATTTTAATGTGAGAGGAATACAAGACTCCCTCTAAAAGGTAGCAATAGATACCTCCCATCATCTCCCATCTTGATGTGCATCTAGAGATCCTTTTCCTCCAAGTTGATGAAGAATTCTTTGTTGTTGGTCATATGGAATGAATTTCCACTATCGAGGTACCACAAATAACCCATCACTGATGACACCATGCATGTGATGAGAGTGAAATCCAACTCGAATTTTCAAGCAAGAGCTTCACTCGCCACTCCTCCTAATGGCTTCTTTTCGGCCTTATTGTGCAGACACTTTGTGGCATAATGTCCCAACTCATGTCAATGAAAACATTTAATCTTTGACAAGTCCTTATTCTTTCTTTCCTGACTAGAATATGATTTGGAATGATATTCATTCCCCTTCCCTTTCTTTACCTTTCCATCCAAGGCACAGTTCTCCTCATCATCAGTCTTTGATGAGGATCCATCTTTGGTATTCCGTTGAATCTCTTCTTGTACCAATCTGGGCCACAATCGTTCCCGCTCTGGTAGCTTCTTCCTCCCATTAATCGAATTCTAGTAGTTGTGCAAGCTCTTGGGAAAGCCTAAAAGTGATAGGCTTATCAGATTATCCTCGACAACTATAACACCAACATTTCCAAGCTCATCTCGACATTAAGTGAACTTCGTCAAGTATTTTGGTATTGTGTCGCCCTTCTCCATATTAATTTTTTTGAGCTTGCCCTTCAGCGCGAGCTTCCCGTGATCGTTTTTGTTCTAAAAAAAATATGATATGGCCTTCCACATATCATATGGAGTTTCCTTTCCATGGAGGTTCAAGAAAATATGATCTTGAGCCTTTTCCAATAGAATCCTTCTTGCCTTTGCTATGTTCTTCTTCCATGCTTCCAGATTTTGAGCATCTATTGCTACGGGCCTAGGAATATCACTATCTATAAACTCCTTCATCCCTTTGTCTTCCAACACTACTTCCATCCTATCCTTCCAAGTTATGTAATTCGAATTATCCTCAAGGGCATATTCGAGTCTCAATCCACAGAAAGACATCTTGATCCTGTTCTTGGTCTTGAAGAGTAGATCTGCAAATTCAATCCACCCACTCAAAACAAACTAATATTCTTCTCTTCTATAGTGATTCCTACTCTGATACCATGTATAAAATCCACGTAGATTCAAATTGATATTTGTAATATGCTAAAACAAAATACTTGAATTTACTTATCTTTCATTGATTTTCGAAACACCTTTTTATCTTTCGTTTATTTTCGAATACCCAATAGAGTTGTAGCTTCTTTTAATTTCTTTTATGTTAAGAGATCTCTCAAAATTTGGGATTGAATTGTCACATTTTCATTTTTGAAGAACTTATCAATAATAGGCTTAACAAGATATCGTATAACACGGTTAACTTTTTTTATCTCCATATGTGTGAGTGTCAACATTTTTTAACATCTCATCATCAATATTGATTCCATTTGTACATATGAGAATTAAATTTTAATGGGTATAAATACTCATTAAATTATTAAATTAAAAAATAGAGTTTGAATGAAATTGAAATTAATAAATATGTATAATTTCAATAATACACATGACACACACACACGCACATACACACACATATACCTAGTGATTCAACTTCTTCACTTGAATCTCTTTCAACATTTTCAACAACATCATCAATCATTGTTCCATTGTCTTTCAACATTTTCAATCTCATCATCAATGTTACGAGGAATATTTCTCTCTGTTTACATTGAAAAATATTTTTCAAATTTGTTCATCAAATAAAAATTACATTTTGCAATACAATAGTTAAATTTTAAATATCATTTAAAATACTTACATTTACATAACTGCTTCAACTTCTAGTTTCTTTAACTTATAGTTGAGATTGACTTTCCCTTTCAATATTTAAGAGTTCTTCCTTCTTTCTTTTGTAATAGTTTCTCGAGTGTTCTCTACGAGCCTCAATGTCTCTTATTCGATCATCTTTTCTCTTGCAATTTATTTGATTTCCCATGATAATTCAATCTATGTAGATTTTTAAAATCCAACCCAAAAAAGTCAATTTCAAAATCTTGCAAAAAAAACTCACTTTAAAAATTTAGATAAAAAAACTACATTTAAAAATTCAGCACAAAAGACTTACTTTAAAAAAAACTCACTTTAAAAATTCAGCCAAAAATATTTACTTTAAAAAAAGCTCACTTTAAAAATTTAGTCCAAAAGGCTTACTTTCCAAAAAACTCACTTTAAAATTTCAGCCGAAAATACTTACTTTAAAAAAAACTCACTTTAAAAATTCAGCCCAAAACACTTAAAATTATGCACAAAAAAATTCCTTTAAAATTTCAGCTCAAAAGATTTAGTTTAAAAGTTCAATCCAAATGAGGAAAGAGTGTGAAAATAATGTTTCGGCTCCATTTATTTATATTGTTTAGGAAAAAAGGTTTTTTTTGAGGGTCGCATCGTTTCATTTTTGTGGCCGACGGAAAATATAGACACATTTTCGGTCGAACTTTTAAAATAATTCAGCTAAACTTTTAAATTAATTTGGCCAAATTAGTTTTTCGTTTATTTTAACGGACCTCGACGACAAACACAAGTTCGACCGAATGTGTTTTTAGTTCGACCGAACTACTATAACTTGCAACTTTGCAACAACTCGGCTCTGATCACCTTTCTCCAAATTTGGAATGGTTAAACTCAATCAAATTTGGTGAATTTATTTTCCGAAATAATACCATCATTTGCAGAATTGAATGTACTTTCAATAGATATAATTTTTATGGAATTTCATAGATATTTGTTAATTTTAATTAATTTTCTAATAAAATGTGTGCAAAAAAATTCTGAAGGTCATTATGATTTAGTGAAATCAAAATTCAGTATCTTCCAAAATACGCTGTAAAAAAAATATGAAAAAATATGGTTCATTACATTGGTCCATCTTCTATAATAGGTAGTTTTTAGATTTTTATTTTTTAACGATTATGTTGAGAAACTTGACACTATGCTAAACATATTTAAAATCTTTTGCTTTTTCATATTGGTTCAATTTAAAAAATTCTAGTAATTATGATATGCATCAGTTGGTTTCGTAAATATAATGATATCGAAATAGAGTTTGTCTGGATTGTTGCAACACATTTTTTTTTTAAACACCAAGTCAACAAAGAATACACTAGTGCCAAAAAATACAAATTTTTATGAATCCCTTGATTTTTAAAGAACACACAATCAAGCAATTGCTAAGTTGACAAATCAAATGTGAAAAAAAAAATCCAAAAAATAAGTAATAGAAAGCTAATAAAATTTATGAATTTTTTTTTTTAAATTGTAAAGTGAAATTATAAACTGAAAAATTGCTTTGGCTTGCCGAAAATTGAAGAACTTATAAAAACAATATTTTTTCTCAAAAAAGGGCAAAACATATAACCCAACTTCACATTTTCACAAGACATTAATATGGAGAGAAAAATACACCATGGTTGCATCATTTCATAAAGATATAAGCTCTATAATTGAGGGGGGCTAAGGAGAACATCCAGATATAAATAACATGAGTAAGGGATCTAATGTGAGCTAGAATATGCCACATTGGTTGATTAGGTCTCTCTAGGATTGTTGCCCCTAAATGGGAAACACTCAACACATGTATTTATCTCACAATATCAATTTGTAATACATGCATTTTACCACCTGTAAATTCATATATCACTAACTCATCAATGGATGATGAGAACACCTCATTATAAAATAAGGATGATAAATCATAAGGTGATTTCTTGCTTTGTGATTATAAAGGGACAGATAGTCTAACATCACTTCCCCATCCCTAAACACAATTCTAAATAATTATACTATTAAGACAACATGCACTAATTCATAAGCTACTATTGACTTCGATCTTCAATGTAAAACTTTTGAACTAAGCTTTGATACATGTTTGAAAAACCACCAATTTGGATGTTGAATGGTTCACTTGAAATTAACTTTGAAAGAGAGTATAAATTTTGAAAGTGAACCATTTTTGTGTTTGAACATTCCCCTAGTAATTAGTAAACAAATAGGATCACCATTATATTATCAATGAAAAAATAAGATCAACAAAGTGCTCTTTGAATTTAAAGACACAATTATGTGTCAAAAAAAATTCTAATTAATAATTAAAGAGTGATGAAAGGATTCTAGATTCGATGTTAGATATTCCCAAATATGTTGATTTGAGAATAATGGTTGATTTTGATTGAATTACAATTATTTTATTGTGGATCTCATTTTCCATTATGAAATTTCTGAATTTTGATTGAATATGACAACAATTTGAAAATGGAAGCATGAATCCCATTATCCCTTTTATTAGGTGCAAGGTGAGAATGTTGTTAAAGGGTTCCAAGCTTGAGTTTTCAGATTCTTTCTTTTGTTCTTCAATGGTTCATAATTTTATTTGGTGGGTTTTTTGGTTCACCACTATCCATTTTAAATTGATTAATGTAGTGGTTTTGGTTGGCTATTAACCATTTCGATTTCATCATTGTACTCCCACCCTTTAGTGCAAGGGAGTTTATTTCTCTTTGACTTTTGTTTCAATTTAAAATTTATGTAGATTTGGGCCCCAAACATGGCCGAAATATTCATTTGGAAAACTATTTGAAAGTTTTATGCTTTTGTGATTTCTCCATGCAAATGTGTAAGTTTATCTATGTTTAAACTAAATAGTAATACATATGAAAATTCTTGCCTTGTTGATTTTAATTGTCTGCGATACATTCCGAGTGTGATACCTCACTCCATGTATGTAATTATATCGGAGCTCGTCCACGTACCTTCAGGTATATACGACGATGTTCTAGTACGATAAGTATAAAGGGGTACTCTCACTATGCGGTTTCGCATTAGACAATGTTAATATGGACTTGGGCCTCCACGTACCTTCGGGTATATTTGGGAGGAAAAATTTAGGTTGCTATCCATCCATATTGAACCAAGTCAATTTCCTTTTAAATTTTGATACACTGAACACAACATTCGGGGAGATTTCGTACTCGTACTTCTTGGTTCGCCAGGAGGTATTCTGCAGTTCATAGTTTCTTGGTAAACCTTTTTCCTAGAATTGCCCTTTTATTTTGTTTATTTGTTTTTGGTCATAAAATTAATCAGTAATCATGGAATAAGAACATCCCTTTCCCCTTCATTCGCATAGAATAGCATTGAAAGCACCTTTACCACCGGAAGCCACTTCTGGTCGGCGAAGGCGACATCGCTCTACCGAAACTAGTACTATTAGTACCTCTATGCGACATCATCCTCACATATAGTAGAGTTGGCACAAGTTATTTCTACAAATCTTGGTTCATCTACTGTTGTCGAGACGGAGTCGTCACACCTACCTGTGGTCACGATCCATCCAATCAGTGAGACCATACCTCCCGAACTCGACGTTGTTCAACTGGAAGTTGATCCAGATCCTGTCACTTTATTTCTAGAACATCTGAATCCCGAAGTTGATCGACCGGAAGTTGTTCCTGTATCGGTCACCCCACAATCTATTGTAGTCATTGAGTCTCCTATATCACGCAGTCAACCTCCTGAAATATACTTTGGGTCTGACGGCGAAATCCTTCCACCTGGTTTAATTTCGATTAAAGAAATACCACAAGACGAAATGCCTTTAACTCCATCTCATTTTGGGGCGGAACTTTACGTGTACGAGCCTTTTCTTCAATCGCCTGCCTCTGATTTTGTTGATCCTGTGTCTATTATATTTCTCGTAGATCCAATAAGGTATAAATTTGGTCAAAAAACCATGTCTGAGCCAACATCTTTGGTTCGACCATCTATTCTAATTTCGACAACACCTTCTCTTGCTACCCCGTCAATGTTCACAACTTCACCAGAGTCACATTTATATGGTGGCCCTTCCATCCCACCTAGTTACCAATCTTTATCTGGAACCTTCTCTGGTGCAACCTCAAACCTATGGACTTCACCAATGTCATCGTCTAGTATTCTAATTGTTAAATATATAGTGAGTACTGAACGGCTTGATCCTATATACACATCATCAGGGCAATATCAAGCTAGTCCATCTGGGTATATTCCATCCAGTACAATTTCAACTAGACTCCCTGCATTTGGAGAACAATATTTTCCATCCTATTATACTCCTCATGCTGGGGGGGAACCTATGGTCACCCACTTCAACAATACTCTGTCGTTATTTGGTCATCCTAATGTCGGAATGATTTTTTTTCAATGGCAGCCCACTATGCCTAGCCAACCACAAACGATTGTACAATTGTATCAACCAGTTCAACCTATTGCACCCACATCTATTCCACTTATTAATACATCTTTACCCCTGTTATAGACTCAAACTATTGTACCTCAACCGTCTTAGGCGGGTCCCTCAACCAAATACCCTCAAGTATTGGGCCCCCAGACTCCAACTCCTTCGGCTAGTTTACAACAACCACTTGTATTCAGAATCATTTATTCACAAGCTGGATTACCATATTATGGGATGTCGTAGCCACAACCAGGTTATACCTATCATTAATCAAATCCAAGCTATCCTAGTTTGGTTATAATATTGGTGGAAAGACCCCTTGGCAACCACAAGTGCAAATGCCACAACCTTCATTTCAACAAGTAACGTATCCAGGTTTTGGTCAACATAATCCTCAAGCGTTTGCTTATAAAAAAAACCCCTATCTGGGTTACCAACAACATATTCCTTATGCTAGTGCTCAAAGGTCTGTTTCCCAAGAAATTCCATCATACCCTGGTTATGCTCAACCCGACCTCAATCGACAGTTTCCCTTTATTGCAACTTTAGAATTACCATATTTAAACCGGCTCACCAATGATCCAATCAACTATGCTCCTTGGTCACCGGTAACACCTCATAAATTACCCTTGGATATTCCTAAGTTCAATGGAAACCCTAGGGAAGACCCGTCGACTCATGTTATGACTTATCATTTGTGGTTTTCATCTAACTCTCTAAATGATGTCTCTGTTCGACTACGTCTTTTCCAGCATATGCTCACTGGTCCGGCTGCCAAATGGTACATTGAGTTACCAAGAGCTTCTTTCGATAATTTCACTGCCCTAGCTACTGTCTTTCTGACCCACTTCCAATTACCCATATGATATGAAACTAGAACAGAACTCTTGACTAATTTTAAACAGACTAATGCTACTCACATTTCTGATCATATTCATCAGTGGTGTCATCGTCGTAGAATGGTTCAGACATTTGTTCCTAATTAGCTCCTTGTTGAGTGGTTCATTAACTCCCTGTTACCATATATAACTAAGGATGTGGCTAAGGGTGGCATTGTCACTGAAGAGCAGGTCATTGCTCGTGCACAATATTTAGACTTGATTTATACTAAGTTTGGCATGCTCTACGAGAAAATTCCCAACGCACTGCGATCTAATTTTATTGTTCCTCCTTCATCAAAGGACTCTCATTCCGGAGATGATATGATCACTAGTACATTTGGTGGAAATTACGACACTTTAGTTCCGACACTTTTGTCGTATTGTCGGAAATTTCCCCAAATTTTATCAATTTTTCAAATCCCGCCAACAGCCATCGCTATACCGACGTTTAGGGACATCATCACTTTTGCAACATTCATGTATGTCGTCGGTCTTGTGACATTTGACACAAAACATCGGAAGAGCGACGTTTGTGGGACATAACATCGGAAATGCGACGTTGCTAACATATTCGTCGGTCTTGCGACGTTTGGCACAAAACGTCGAAAATGCGATGTTGCTAACATTTTCGTCGATCTTGCGACGTTTGGCACAAAACATCGGAAATGCAATAGTGCTAACATTTTTGTCGGTCTTGCGACGTTTGGCACAAAAAGTCAGAAATGCGACGGTGCTAACATATGCATCGATCTTGCGACGTTGGGCACAAAACATCGGAAATGCGACGTTGCTAACATATACGAACCCATAACAATTATAGGTTGTATTAAATTTTATTATTTTTATTATTTAATTTTATTATTATAAGTTGTTAGACATCATTATTATTATTTTTATAATTAAATTTTATTATTATAAGTTGTTAGATATAATTATTATTATTTTTATTATTTAATTTTTTATGATTATTTTTATTATTTAATCTTTTATGATTATTTTTATTATTTAATCTTTTATGATTATTTTTATTAAATTTTATTATTTAATTTTATATAGACTGTATTATCATTTTCTACACATGACAATTATAGGTTGTATTAAATTTTATTATTTTTATTATTTAATTTTATTATTATAAGTTGTTAGACATCATTATTATTATTTTTATAATTAAATTTTATTATAACACCACCATTGTAATGTTTTTCCACCATATGGAATACTTCGGAATATGATTTGCCACCATAATTAAACCTTGGAACTTTGGGTTAATATATATAATGTGTGGAATTATATAATAAGGTTTGGATTAAATACGAATATATATATAATGCAAATTTTAATTTAAAATATAATTATAATTTCATATTTAAATATATTTTTTCTCATTAATATATAAATATAAATTTATTTTTACATATAATGTTATAATATAGTTTCAAAATAAACATCACATTAATAATTTCACATTCAAATATATTTTTTAAATAGAGTTTTAACTTATTTTTATATATAAATATAAAATATAATAAAAAATTTGAAAAATAAATATCTAAAATTATTATAGAATTCACACTACATTTCAAATATATTAACAATTATATTTTAAATATATTTTTTTATATAGTTTTGAAATAAGCTATTAGATTGGTGAATAAAATTAATTACATTTGAATTTTGTCTAATTTATTTTTTGGTAAATTAATTTCATGAGGTTCACAAATCTCAAGTCAAATTTAAACCAGCTAAACAAAAACTCTAATAATTTCATGGAAATCATCTAAAAATTTATTGAAATATCAAACTTGACAGTAGACCAATATGGGTTTAGTTTTATGAGGATCATGTTGGAAGTTATGTTGTTAATTTACATAGAACACCACTTTTTTTAATAATATTTTTAGTTTCTATTTTTTTATCTTTATCTTCACGATTCTAATATGTTAAGTTTTTTTTTTTTATACCACATACATTTAAATTATATAAATTTATCCATTTATAAAGAGTTATAATAGAAGCATAATAGTTCAATAAAATATAAAAGTTAAATAGTTGGGGTGGCAGGAGGGGGAGGGGGAGAGATTCTCCTAAATCCCGATGGAATATGAAAAATAAAGTACTTATGGGGGCTAGTCCAAAGAATGAACAATCTCACATAAATGTATGGGCTTCTTCCAGGTCTCCAATTGGCTAATGATCGAGATGTCTCTAAGTTAGTGATCTTGGGGGATTCCCTTATCACTATTCAACACCTTCAAAAAGGTTTTCTCTTGAAGAATAAAAATTTATCCCTCCTCAGAAAAATCAATAGTACCCTAAAATCATTCTCTCAAAAGGCTTATTACCACATTTTAAGAATCCAAAACAAAGAGGCGGATACACAAACGAATCAAGCCTTCCTTCTTGAAGGAAGCGGGTTAGTATGAGATCAATGACACGTCAGGTTGGAAAGATATTAAATGAATAATTCCACTCAATATAATTGTCCCTCTCTCTTGTTTTGCTAGTTGGATATATGCACCATGAGAATTATTTTTTGAAGATTTCCAAAGCCCTCCTTTCTATGCCCCCCCTGTCTCCTCCTATATATGCACATATTCGAATCACACAAAAAATTTGGCATTAGGATCTCATCATTAAGGTTGAGGTGGTGGTTTGTGGGGGTGTTGGCCACATGCCCATTTACCCCTCACATGTGGAGTCTTATGAAGTTGGACAACACTTAATTCCCTCCTTTGCCTTTGTACCAAGTTCATTGATGGATATAGGGTGGGGAGAGTTAATGAATTCCGTGGTTGATTCGATCCCTCGAGCATGGGAGTTCACTAGTATAAAGGTGGAATTCATGGTTGGTGTTAATATGATAAGGTAGAAAGTATCAGTTCAAGGGTGTGCCTTTGAGAGTCAAGACAACCCTTCTGCTAGTTGGTGGGCTCTCCACACCTTTGTAAACTCCATCAATGCTAAGAATTCTTCGATCTTATGTGTCTCTTTCTCAGTGTTCATGTGAACGTTAATGTCTCACTCGTCTCATTCAAAGCGAAAACATGGGGAATTCTCTTGTCTTTTCTTGGCTCAGTTTCCTCCTATGCAGTAAGAAGTTGGGAATATTTCCCTTCTAGGTTGTCAATGGATTTTTGTAAATCTCAAGAAGTCAAGTTGGAATTTTTCCAGTGGGTGTTGAATTTCTCATCTTCGAATTTCAAGCTTCTTCACCACCCTATGCGCATCCTGCAACCTTTTCCATGGAAATAGGTGTTACTGTGTTGAGGGCACCATCACTGCTGTAGCTTCATGCATCCCAAGTCTTGCACAATTTTCATACACACAATTTTTCCTGCATAAATACTAACTTCTTTGGTACCCTTAGTTCTATTCTACTTTTTTTTCTTAGTTGGACAACTCCCTCCCTTTCTTCCAGCTTGTCTCTTTCCATGTAATTTCGATAAATTTTGGGTCTCCTCCTTGTGTAGGTAGCTCCCCTAGCTCAAACCTCTCCCCCTCTATTTCCAAGCTCTTTTGGCTCCCTATTTATGGTATCAAATCATACTTTGTATCTAATTTTGTGTTCCAACACTCGATTTATGTCCCTTATGGGGAACAAGTTGCACAAGACAGTACAATTTTATGTCCACATCCCCATTATTTCCATTTAGACCAATATTAATGCATAAATTTTCAATCATAATATAATATTAAATTTCGTTATTACTTTTAAAACACTCCTTAAGTACCTCTTTTCCACATCAAAATGGCATAGGTAAGAAAAAAGTCTAAAAATTATTAGACTCGACATAATAAAAACAATATGCAAAAACTATAGTTATAGCTTACATACCCTTACCCGGGCCAACATTATATAACTCTACTTCACTAGAATGAACATTAACTAAGGCTTCACGTATGCATCCACCAAATCTGTCACATCAATGTAGTCCCTAATACATGTACCTTCAAGAGTATTGTGACCACACGGGTGCCCTGTGCATGTTCGTGTGGCCCGTTTGCAGGTTTCTCCTTTGTGCCTTCGTTCGGTCGTGCGCGCCATGTCGTGTCGTGTGAGGGTGCCTGCCCAAATGCATTTGGGTTGGGTTAGTTCATTTCGTTTGAGTGCGACTGTATCAAATTTGCTAATTTGTGACCGCAAGGGTGCCTTTTTCACATTTGTGCGGCCCTTTTGCCATTTTCTCCCTTGTGCCTTCATTCGGTTGTGCACGCCATGTCGCGCTTTGTGAGGGCGCCTGCCCAAATGCGTTCAGGTCAGGTCGTCTCGTTTGGGGGTATCCATATCAAATTTGCTAAGTTCTGACCACATGGGTGCCTTCTACTGCACATTCATGCGGCCCATTTGCCGTTTTCTCCCTTGTGCCTTCGTTCGGCTGGGCGCGCTGCGTCGTTTCATTTGAGGGTGCCCGTCCAAACCTGTTCGGGTCGGGTTGTTTTGGTTGAGGGCGACCGCCCAAATGCGTTTGGGTCAGGTCGTTTCGGTTGAGGGCGCTCGCCCAAACATGTTTGTGTTGGGTCATTGCGGTTGAGGGCGCCCGTATCAAATTTGCTAAGTTGTGACCGCACGGGTGCCCTGTGCACGTTCGTGTGGTCTGTTTGTTGGTTGTTCCCTTGTGCCCTCGTTCGGTCGTATGCACCGTGTTGGGTCGTGTGAGGGTGCCTGCCCAAACGCGTTTGGGTCGGGTCGTTTCGTTTGAGGGTGGCCATATCAAATTTTCTAAGTTGTGACCACAGGGGTGCCTTGTGCATGTTCACGTGGCTCATTTTCCGTTTTCCCCCTTGTGCCTTCATTCATTCGGGTGCGTTGTGAGGGCGCCTTCCCAAACGCGTTCGAGTCAGGTCGTTTTGTTTGAGGGCGGCTGTATCAAATTTGCTAAGTTGTGACCGCATGGGTGCCTTGTGCACATTCATGCAACCCGTTTGTCGTTTGCTCCCTTGTGCCTTCATTTGGTCAGGCGCGTCATGTCGTTTCATTTGAGGGCACCCACCTAAACACGTTCAGGTTGGGTTGTTTCGGTTGAGTGCGCCAGTCCAAACACGTTCGGGTCAGGCCCCCTAAGCCCCCAATCCCTAATCCCTTAACTACTAACTCATTATTCGACCACTAACCCCTAAATGCACCTAAATCCCCTAACCCCTAACCCCCAATCCCCTAAGCCCTCCAAATTCGAATTAGCTTTGAAGAAGTAATTTTTTTCTGCAATATGGTTTGTAAGTTATTTAAATAGAGGTATCTTCTCTAGAGTTATTTTTTAGATCCACAGTTTCATTTACTAATTTTTGAACAAGGTGTATGACACTCTTCATGTCTATGGGATTTTTATCTTGAAGCTCATTATCTATACGAGTATTTGCTGCTTCAAGGGTAATTTCCTGACGGAGAAAATCGCAATATAGGGTTTAGGGCATGTTATTGCATTATTGCTGCTTCAAGGGTTTGCTGAACAAACCCCAAATCGTTCATTTCCTTGCTAATTATCAGGTTCTTAATTCTGTCTAATTCACTATATACTCAGATCATGAATGTCATAAGTTTGTATGTAGATTATATTATTATTGTATCAACAGTGTAATGATTTCTATGTAGTTATATCTTTCTAGTCAAAAACCTCATCTTCAAAAATATTTTCTCATCATTTTCAAAATTGACTGCTTCATATTTGAGCACTACATGCAGCTTATCTAATACTTTATTGAAGCTAAGAGCTCCATCTTTGGGGCAAGCTGCTTTTCGGGTGCTAAATCCACTATGTGTGGGGTTAATTAACACTATGCTTACAATGTTTACTGTTTTCATATCAGATTGTGTGGGGGTAGATAACTTGTATCCATATCACATAGGCCCCCCCATTCACTTACAAAGGTTCCCCAAACTCTGCCCCCAATTTGGTTGATCTTGCTCAGCTTGAAAATTTTGAATTTTCATAGATGATTGATTTCCTCTTGCTCGAATGCAAAAGGAAGATGAATTTCATATTTTTCCTCCATAATTTCCACATTCAACATCTATTATAGCTATTCATCTATGCTCATCTGGAATCACCACAAGTTGTACTTTTTTTTTGCAATGGATTCTTGATGTTGATCTCGACGAGATTTCCCCTCCTCAAAAAACATATCCTGGTTGTAAGCATGGTTGTAGTATGTTGATGTTTAGATGAAAAATACAACTTGTAGCCCTTGATCTGCTAGGGGTTACCTTGATATTAACGGTGGTGTATTTATACTCCTTCTGAATAACCAATAAAGGGTCAAGGAAATTGACGAATATGTTGTCAAGTTTTATCTTATCCATCTTTGGGGCAAGTTGCTTTTCGGCTAACTCCACTTCTTTTGATCTCAATTTTGCCAATTGCTTCCTTCTCTCATATGATACCCGAGCCTTTGCCTTTCTCTTCCCTTCTAACCAATGAGAACACAAGAACACCTATTTATATAAAATCACCTATAATAATTTTGTGGTTTTCACTAATATCCCTTTAGTTAGTGTGTGCATAGTAGCCTAGATCCTAAAGTGATTCCCATACAATGATAATCCACTAGGTGTATTTGTTCTTAAAAAACTATGCATGGATAGATGTCCCATTTATGGCCAAGTTCCACCAAAATGGTTCCCCCTACCTACCTAGTAACTACATTACATTTATTTCATGACAAGACTACTACCCTACAACCCACCAAATTTCTATCATATCCTTGACGTCAACAACAATTTGTTGTTCAAGATATAGCTAAGTTGGAACAAAATTAGCGCTAGAGCTTAGGATATTTTTCCACCTCTAATGTTTATAAACCAATAGATATAAAATTTCTAAAGCATGTGGGAGCCCTTTAAGTATCACCTTTCCTATATTGACTCCATCTTAAAAATCATGGAAAATGTCCATAGATGAGTTATCCTTACTAAACCAAAAATCTCATTGAAAATAATCATTCATACCATAGCATTACTACTTCCCTTTTAACCACATAAAACTTATTTTTAAGTTACCATAATTCATCTTTAATATCACATAATTATATTAAAAAATCAACCAAAATCTCTAGTTTATGAAATAAAAATTCAACAATTTTATAAAATTAATAATTTAAATAAATGTCTTAGATCTAATCTCATTAATAATTATTTATAATCAACAATACCAATTATTTACCCAAACCCCTTATTAACCCCAAGAAAAGTCTCACACATTTTATTTAATGGAATTTGAGTGGCCTTTAAAAACACATGTATTTCATTTCAAAATGTCAAAAAATTTCAAATATCAAAAGTTTTAATTTCCCTCGTTCATTTCCCTCTTAAAAATGTCAAAAATTTTCAAATATCAAAAGTTCTAATTTCCCTCGTTCATTTCCCTCTGATTGCATGGTTTGTCCAGGGAAGGAGGGAGGATGCGACCATACTGTCGCCAGTTTTTTAGGAAGGATGCAGCTATACTATTGCAGGTTTTGAGGAAGGATGCGGCCATACTGTCGCAGGTTTGGAGGAAGGATGTGGTAAGTAAAGAAATTTATCTTGAGTGCTTGTTGCAGGTCTGCTCTGATAAATTTGGTTGAAGTTTGGTGATTTATTTCCTTATACAAAAAGAATTTGCTCTGATACATCGGATCCAAATTGCCTTTGGTCTGATGATCAAAAAAAATTATCATAATAGTCTTGTGCCTTGTATACAAACATCAATACCTACCCTGCGGATTCAAAGGCCCTTTATTCAACCCCAGGTAGTGGGATTTGGAGAAGTAAAATTCAAGGAGAAGTGGTGAACTCTGAAGATAATGTCATCAAATGCCCCGGACAAGGTAATCCATGTATTCATTCAATAGTCCCACTGAAAGATTTATTGCTGTAATGGATTGCCCTAAATATGCAGTGCTTTTCGTTAAGTTTCTCTGTTTATCCAATGATAATGCAATGCCCTTTAGGTTTCTTTGGTTTTGATAATGCAAGCCACCTTCTCCAAGTTTCTTCAATGTAGAAATTTGAATAATAGATCACTTTATTCACCGAGATTATCCTAATTACACACTATTTGAGCTTCATGCATAATACATAATCTCTTCTACCATTGATCATCAATTTGCGGAAATAGAAGCAATGGCATGCGCACATTAAAACATAATCAAGCACACATATAACACAGTATGTAATGGGGAAAGCTTACAGCTGAAAACCCCCAACTATCTGTATATTATAATGATAGAGAACATGTAACAATACATAGCACAAAGCTCCTCACAGCTGTCAGCACTATCTCACATGCTACACACAAACTAGCTCAGATATGAACAAGTCACAAGTTCAAATCTCCTCCACTTTTTGCCTGCCTCTACTGCGCAATCCAAGATGAGAATGAATTTTGATCCAAGTTCAAATCCCACTAGCTTATACTGTGCAATCCTCATTGGCAATCTCAATCAATGTGTGTGCAAATCTCATGCACAGCTATAGTCACAATTGATAGTAGACTCACCCTTTCACCCACCTCTAACACTAGTCTCCACTGAACTGTCCCTGCATTGCATTTAACTGATGTATTCTTTAGTTGATTTATGAGTTAATAATTAGTGAATTAATTAATAATTAATTCACACCAGTCATCACTAGTGTATTTATCAGTTAGACTAAATACAACTAGTTCAACTAAGTTAAACCGAACACAACTCCACCAACTGTCTCATCAACTCCACCAAACTCTGCCACATGAGTTCTAACTGAAGTCAACCATGCAATAGCTCAACTAAACCCTAGGAATAGCATAATTCCTTCTGTCATCTGCATGTGCCACATCCGTAGCTCAAACTGAAGTGCTCCAAGAGAATAAGATAATGTTTATAGTCCAAATATTATTAAGGGCTAATAATATTCGACTGATCTATTTTTAGACTGGCAGTCTAAAAATAGATTCCGCCCAATGTCTAAAAATAGAGGTCCCTCTATTTTTACCAACTTGACCAACCATCCACAAATAGCATCCCGAAACGCATAGAATATGATCGACATGTCTAAAAATAGACATAGTCTAAAAATAGACTTTGCGACAAAAAATCACCTGTGTGGCCCCCACCTAGTTTAGGTGATCACTTTCCAACTAGGATTAGGAATGATGTTTCAGGATGCCTCCTTCACTGTTTCTTGTTGCAATCTTCAACACTCCCTCTCAACAAGAAAGGACTGTCTTTGCATGCGACATGCAACTCCATGCATTCGCCCTACAACCTTCACAAGTGCCATGCAACTCCATGCATCTGCTCTGCAACTCCTCTGAAACTGAATAGGCTCCAAACAACTCAATCAGTCTGATGCATCTATCATCAAAGTCTTCGACTTCTGCTGGGCCCAATTGCACATGTCATCAGGAACCACTGCGTTGTTGAACTCTTGCACCCATGCACTCTTGCACTTGCTGTCAACTCTAATCCGCGCTCCAGTATCCGACACTGTCACTTTGATCTGCCTTCATCAATCCAATTGATCATGCTACTGCTACGCTGTGGGCACCTCATAGCCAGGTTAAACTCATGAGATCCACACCATCTCCATGAATCCTGCCCAGAAATCTCCTCTTGGGATTATTCATGCATGTCGCCCCACCTCTCACCTGGTGGTATAGCTGCATGCACTCCCTCTGCCCATCTGGCACAAAATTTCTCTGCATGAGTGGTTTCTTCCACTCCATGATCCTCATCTTGTGGTTGCTCCACGTCCCGAGGTTCACGATTACCTGCAAGAAAAACTTGCTCCCTCTCAAGCATCAATTTCATGTCTTTCTTGCACTTCCCAACAGTAGGAAGTTCCGTAGACATCCCATCTACTTCAAGTCTGTAGAGATTCTTTGCTCGAATCCCAACCTTCTTGACTTGTCCTATTGCCTTGTGCCGAAGGAAAAATTTTCCTTCACTGAAGACAACTTCATACCCTTTATCCTCTAACATTGCGACTGAGATAAAATTCTTCTTTAAACCTAGAACATGCACTACATCTTGTAAAAGAATGAGTTTACCTAACTCCCTCTGAAAGGTTATGGTACCAATGTCGGTCGCATTGTATCGTCCATTTTCGCCCAACTCAACATGCAACTGGAGATCTTTCTCCACCAAGTCACTAAAAAGATTCACATCTCCCGTCATGTGAAAGGAAGCGCCACTATCAAAATACCACCCCGATCCCAATGCACTAGACACCATGCATGCGATCAATGAGAAATCCAGCTCAAATTGCAAGGCAAGAGCCTCTCCAGCTGCAGCTCCAGCAACCTGCTTGTTCTTCTTCTTCTGTGGACAATTTGTGGTGTAATGTCCATGCTCGTGACAGTGAAAACACTTCACTTTGGACATGTCACGCTCTTTACCATCCGCACCAGATTGAGAAGAATTCTTCTTGCCCTTCCCCTTCCTTGCTTTGGCAGCCAAAGCGCAATCCTCTTCATTAGATGCCTTTGATGAAGAGCCATCCCTGGTACTCCGCCTTAGCTCCTCTTGCACAAGATCTGACCAAAGTCGCTCCCATCCTGGCAATTTTTCCCGACCATTGACAGAGTCCTCGTAGCTATGCCAACTCTTCGGAAGCCCAAGGAGAGCTAAGCTCACCAAGTCTTCTTCATCCACACTAACTCCTACACTCCCAAGCTCATCCCTGCAGTGGAAAAACTTTGTCAAGTATATCAAAATAGTGTCATTCTTCTCCATCTTTATTTTCCTGAGTTTATCCTTGAGCGCCAACTTCCTCTGGTCGCTCTTGCTTTGGAATAAATCTGTCAACGCTTTCCACATCAAGCATGGAGAAGATTTACCATGCAGGCTAGATACAATGTGATCCTTCACGCCCTCCAACAGAATCCTTCGACACCTTGCTATCTTCTTTTGCCAAGCCTCAACCAAGGCTGCATCGCTAGGATTTGGAACTTCAACATCTATGAACTCCTTCAACCCATTGTCATCGAGCACCGCCTCCATCCTATCTCTCCATGCAATATAATTCGAGCTGCCTTCAAGAGCATACTCCAATCGCAATCCTTGATAAGAAATTTTGACTTCGACACCAAGAAAACACTGCTGCAAATTCGAATTCCACCAACTCAAAACTCGACCACTTCTGATCTAAACTTGAGAACAAGTTATTTCTAATACAGAGATCGACTGTAGGGGCATTTACCGGATCTTTCACCTTTCAAAGAAAGGATGGATCCAGAGGCTACCTGGCCCTCGTACAGTCTCTGCCTATAAAAATAAAATGTAATCACCCTAATAGATCCGATGATCAATTTCGCTCTGATACCATGTAGAAATTTGAATAATAGATCACTTTATTCACCGAGATTATCCTGATTACACACTATTTGAGCTTCATGCATAATACATAATCTCTTCTACCATTGATCATCAATTTGCGGAAATAGAAGCAGTCGCATGCGCACATTAAAACATAATCAAGCACACATATAACACAGTATGTAATGGGGAAATATTACAGCTGAAAACCCCCAACTATCTGTATATTATAATGATAGAGAACATGTAACAATACATAGCACAAAGCTCCTCACAGCTCTCAGCACTATCTCACATGCTACACACAAAACTAGCTCAGATCTGAACAAGTCACAGGTTCAAATCTCCTCCACTGTTTGCCTGCCTCTACTACGCAATCCAAGATGAGAATGAATGAGATCCAAGTTCAAATCCCACTAGCTTATATTGCGCAATCCTCATTGGCAATCTCAATCAATGTGTGTGCAAATCTCATGCACAAGTATAGTCACAACTGATAGTAGACTCACCCTTTCACCCACCTCTAACACTGGTCTCCACTGAACTGTCCATGCACTGCAGTTAACTGATGTATTCTTTAGTTGATTTATGAGTTAATAATTAGTGAAATAATTAATAATTAATTCACACCACTCATCACTAGTGTATTTATCAGTTAGACTAAATACAACTAGTTCAACTAAGTTAAACCGAACACAACTCCACCAACTGTCTCATCAACTCCACCAAACTCTGCCACATGAGTTCCAACTGAAGTCAACCATGCAATAGCTCAACTAAACCCTAGAAATAGCGTAATTCCTTCTGTCAGCTGCATGTGCCACATCCGTAGCTCGAACTGAAGTGCTCCAAGAGGATAAGATAATGTTTATAGTCCAAATATTATTAAGGGCTAATAATATTCGACTGATCTATTTTTAGACCAGCAGTCTAAAAATAGACTCCGCCCAATGTCTAAAAATAGAGGTCCATCTATTTTTTACCAACTTGACCAATCATCCATAAATAGCATCCTGCAACTCATAGACCATGATCCATATGTCTAAAAATAGACATAGTCTAAAAATAGACTTTGCGACAAAAAATCACCTGTGTGGCCCCCACCTAGTTTAGGTGATCACTTTCCAACTAGGATCAGGAATGATGTTTCAGGATGCCTCCTTCACTGTTTCTTGTTGCAATCTTCAACATTCAATAGTTGATCCTTCCCACTGTCCTAGCTGGCCTACAGTCGCTCACCATACTGCCCAGATTCATTTGATGAAAGGGCATTCTTGGAAAACGTGAATGATCATTTCCTCACTATTTTTGTACAAGGGGCATCAACCAGGCCCAATCACATACCTTCTTTAAAGCACATCCAAGGTTGAGATATTTCTTTCGGCACCACATAAAAAGTTTTTCCTTAGATGGGCACTTAGATTTCCAAAGAATTTTCCTCCACCACTTTAACTTTGCAGGGACTCAAACTGCAATCACTGTGATGTATCCAAGCTTGGGGACATATTCACCAAAAGGAGAGGAACTCCAGAGAAGCTTGTCCTCTCTGTCAGTTAATCAAATTTGACAAGCATTTAGAGCATTTACATATGCATTCCATGATTCATGAAAAGCTGCTTCTAATCCCAGCTCCCCAGCAGTCATCCATCCATGTCTCCAATTGGTAGTTTTGGCCGGGTTGTCGATGTGTGCAATTCTGAACCTAGTGTTGTGCTTTTGTTCAATATATCAGTTATAAATCTACTAGGAATTACTTGCCAGGTGCTAGGTTCATAATTTAACACAAACAACAGCACCCATATACTAGAAAACAACCCTGCAATGCTATTATCTGTTAGTATTCATTCCTTTCCTTTGTGTTGGTCCAAAACTTAGGTGAAAAGAGATTTTGTTGCGCAATATTTACAATCAAACCTGATTTCATGTCATCCATACATAACTTGTTGGGCATCAAAATATGGATATCTTCATGTGATAACAACTGATAATATTGTATTTGAATGTTGGTTCATACTGTTGTCTCTATCAACATCACTCAATGTTTACAAACACTTGTTTTACATTATGTATTTGCCAAACAGTACCACTCTAGGCACACAAACAAGGCAACAGTTAGCCTTAAAGGCATCATCCTTGTCACATGCAAATTAGGTTTAGGAGAAGTGCCTTCTTTGCTGGATTTAGCACAAACAATCCTCCTTCTATGAGAGTAAATAAAATTAATCCGATGAACATTTCCCCTCTATGCAACCAAATCAGTCACAAAGAAGCTCACTTATAGTTCACTCTTTGCAAAAAAGAACAACGACATACAACTGATCATTTGTATTCATAACTTTCCAAGGAACTTATCCTTGAGAAAGCCATCAAGTAGCATTGTCCACATCCCTTCGTCAGGGTTATGTCCACTTTGCAATGCATTGTCGAACAACCTTTCTGCTTCTTGCACCTTGCCTTCTTTACAAAGTCTAGGAATCACAGAATTGTACAAAGATAGTTTTGGTTCATCACCATTTTCAACCATTCTATCCAAAATCTCTAGACAATAGACGCAGTTTCCCTGTTTACAGTGCCCATTAATAAGAGCTGTATAAATTTCTTCATTGGGATAGAGGCCTATCTCTAACATATTTTTTATCAGCTGGTCTGCCTCAAGGAGTCTACCTGATTTGCATAATCCTACAATTAAGGCACTATAAGTATCTACAGTAGGTTGAAAATGCTTCTCCATCATTTTTTCAAGAAGTTTAAATGCAAGAACACTGTTTATTTCGAGTGGAATTCCATCCAAGTCATGAATTTCATCCAAGTTATCAGGATCTGAACTACCTACTGCATCCTCATCAGGAATCAAGTGTTATTTTTGTATCTTGTTTTCTTGAACTATACCATTCATAAGCTCACAATAAGTTCGATAATTATGTTGGCATCCTTCATTTATCATCTTACTTAATAGATCAAAAGCATGATCCACCCTGCCTGATTTGACGTTTCCATCAATCAATGATGTGTATGTTACTTGGTTAGGTTGTAAGCCTTTCTCCTTCATTTTATCAATGAACATTTCAGCCTCTTTCAGTTTTCCTTCCCTGCAAAGTCCATAGATTAGTGCACTGTAAGTGTAGATATTTGGAGAACAACCCTGCTTTACCATTTTGTCTAATACTTTATATGCAATATCAATGGCACCAACTCTACATAGTCCATCAACAAGTGTGGTATAAGTCACCAGGGAGGGAGCTAACCCTTCCCCCAACATCTTACCAAAGACATTATCTGCCTCAAGCACCATGTTTTCTTTGCACAGTCCATTAATTGGTGCATTATAAGTGTATAGATTTGGTTCACTACCATTTTCAACCATCTGGTTCATCAATGCAAGGGCAACGTCAATGTTTCCACACTTGCAATACCCGTCTACTAAAGATGTGTAAACTATTGTACCAGGAGCAATTCCCTTCTCGAGAATCTCATTGAACAACTCACAAGCTTGATGTAGCTTTCCTTCTTTGCAAACTCCATTGATGAGTACAATATAAGTAACTTTATCAGGCTTACAATGTTTTTTCTTCTTCGAGTCAAAAAGACTTAAGGCAATATGTATCTGACCCTCTTTACTAAGTCCATCAAATAGAGTATTATATGTCACACTATTTGGGATCAAACTTCTTTGCAGCATAGTGTTTAAAAGCAACATTTCTTTCCCCACCTTCCATACTTTACATAGTCCATTTATCAGCTCATTATAGGTACGAACATTAGGTTTGCAGCTACTCTTTTCCATTCTATTGAGAATCTCAAAAGCATACTTGATTTTATTTTTTTGACAGTGCCCATTAATAAGAACATTGTAAGTGACCACAGTAGGAACTAAGTCTATTTTCAATATATTTTCGAACATTTCACATGCCTCTTCTAGTCTGATTTCTTTGCACAACCCACTGATCAATGTTGTGTAGGTATGGATGTTTGGCATGGAACCATTTTTCTTCATTTCATAAAGAATATTAAATGCTTCCTGTGTTCTGCCTTCATCACAAAGAGCTGTGACAAGCATTGTGTAGGTATGGACATTCGGGCTGATCCCTTTCTCATTCATTTGATCTAGCAAATCAATGGCTTCCTGAAGGAAATGCGGTTAGTATTACATAGGCCCCTCCAGCAAGTTTAACCTAGATTTTGATAAGGAGTCTGCTCCTAAAGTCTATGCCAAAAGGCTCAAAAGAAAGGGAGCAATAGAAGACTGATATCTTGCACCTCAACCATTCCTTCTAGTCTAGAAGATACAACATGTATAATTGGCAATCTCTTTTGGTACTTGTGTTCTTCCTTTTCTGTATGAGTAATTATATTGCTGACCTATTATGCTCATGTCAGTTGGTATCAAACCTCACTTTTAGGGAGTTTTGGAGTTCTGCAAAAATGATCATCTATTATCACCCAGAAAAACCTTTGGAAAGAATGTAATCCAAGAGTCAGTATAACCACTAGGGGATGTATACTTAACACAGAATCCACCCTGTCAAATTTGAGTGTTAAATCCTGCACTTCTACAAGAAGGTCAACACTGGGCAGAGTTCCATCTGCAAATAGCTTCAGGTTGATACCAGAAACACCATATCTAGTTCAATTATGCACAAGGGGACTGAAATGTTAAGCCCTGCAAGTCAAATCATAGGATTGAACTCATGATTAAAAGAGGAACTTGGAATTTTTGAGCAGTTGTCAACGTCGATATATGATGCTAGATTCAGGCAGAAAGCGCACAGAAGATGGAGGGTGCTTGAGCACTGGTGTTGAGATGGATTTTCATCATACTAAGTGAAAACTAGGTTCTCTGCTCTTATTTTGACTTCTAATTGAGGAATGCATGCATTTTTCATCATCTATTTCACATTTGTATCATGATTGGATATATCTGATGTGGTGGTTTACCCCATTATATTTCTGGCAATGACCAAATTATGAGATCCCCTTTTGCCCAACTGTAGGCCTTTTGTAGCATATAATATATATACATCAGAGTAGATTGTGTCAGAATTTTAGACCATGATCCTGGAGATTGCACTTTCTCTGATCTGGGAAAAAATTCTTTCTTTGTCTGTTGATAAGTTGTAAATAAGAAAACATGTGAAGCTTGGATGTGGACAATAGGACTTAACAAGGTGATGGTTCCCTTTGGAAAGTTCCTCATAAATCAAGGGCATGTCAAATAGTGGTTTTGAGTAAAGAATCAAATTGATGTAGTCTTTAATATATTTTGCACATGTCTGCAATGTGCACAGTGTTTCATATCAAATGCAGAAATAACATTGAGCAAGAGATGAATTTTTTACATACAAAGACATTAATTTACTTCCCAAATTACCAATTGTTTCAACGCAATGATGCATGGGTAAATTCAAAGGGAACCAGTACTGATATGCCGGAGAGCACATACTTTGAGGAAACGATTAATCCATTAATCAAAAGTATATATATAAATAACATCACGTTGGAATTTACCCAAAGATTTCTTCGTAAGAACTATAATTGATACATCAGGTTGGAAAATCTTTTGATTGATCCTTGAGTTCGCACATTAATTTCAACAGTCTCCTTAGCATTGATGGATGTGGGGGAAGCCCATGATCTATTTTCATTGATAAGGCACATTGCCCAATTCTCCTCTTGAGTTGGAGCTAAAGGTATTAGGGATTAGTTCTCTACCATTATGTGAGATTGTATGTTGTAAGTAACGTAGTATCACCTACGAGTTTTGCACACACAAGTGTGGACATGCAAACACAAATAAGAATGAGATCAGAGAGTGGATTTCTTCATTTTTTTATGCAATGTCTCATTTGTTAGATGTTATTGAGCTATAATATATCTAATTTCCAAATATGACCATTATCCCAAACATGCCACCATAATGGTCGTTTTACCATGATCGTTCAAGATAAAATGAGCAACGTTTCAGACTTTCATGGTAGCTATTCTGATTGTTTCATTTTTTAAAAATATTTTTAACCTTTAGTCAGAAGAGCGAAGACTCATTTTTTAAAACATTTTTACACTTTCGTCGGAAGAGCGACATTTCATAAGTGTCGGAAGAGCGACGTTGCATTTTTTTTTAAATATTTTTAAACATTTGTCGGAAGAGCGATGTTTCATAAGCATCTGAAGACCGACACTTTAAACGTCGGAAGAGCAACGTTGCATTTTTTTTAAATATTTTTAAATGTTCGTCGGAAGAGCGATGTTTCATAAGCGTCGAAAGACCGATGCTTTAAATGTTGGAAGACATAACGTTGGAATTGCGACAGTGGTTTGAAAAATTGATAAACGTCGGAAGACGGACACTTTAAACATCGGAATTACGATGTTTGTTTGAAAACCTATTAAGCATAGGAAATGTGACAGTTCGATATCATTGGAAGATCGACAGTTGTGGCTTGTCGGAAGACTGACGCTTATAAAACGTCGAAATAGCGACGATTTGGATAACGTCGGAAGAGCGACGGAAGTCTGGAAATGTCGGAACAAGTGTCGCTCTTCTGACGCTTTATTGAAGTGTCGAAATTGAGACATAATGGCAAACTTACATTTTTCCCCGCCTTAAACTGTCGCTCTTGTGATGCCTCTGTGTCGGAATAGCAATGCATTGGCCATCGGAAATTGGGCCAAATGTGCTAGTGGATCGATACTACAAGCACATATCACACTACTGCATCTGATCCTACACCTTCTTTCAAAATCCATGTCGTGTCATCTAATAAGGGCAAAAGTGACAAGCAACCCATAAGTAAGAAAAAAGGGAAATCAAAGAAAAAGCAAACTTCTACCCCGCAGGAAAGATCATCTGATCAATCAAATAGAAATCGAAAACCTCATTACCCTTGCATAATCTGTAATGAGGAACACTTTGTTCGAGACTGTCCTCACCGCACTGAAGTCTAAAAAATGGTTAAGACTTCGCATGCATCAGCTGTGTTGACAGATCCATTTCCGAATTCGGACACAAATTTGGTTGCTACGGATCCAGCTTCTAGTTCACAAGTGCTTATGTTATCTGTCACAAAGCCATCGACTGATGTTTTGGTGTCAATGAATAATAAATATTACATTAGTCAGGGTACTGATCAGCCTACTACCTTGACCAAAAATCCATCTACGGAATCAATACCACCACCTTCTATTCCTGAATTGACAATCAAGCCACCAAAGGGAGTCATTCATAAATCGACATTTAATCCTCGAGCGAGAGCTGCTCAAAATTATAATATAGTTGAATATTTGGCTCAATCCCCTTCAACTATGTCAGCACTTGAGGTGCTACAAAATTTTCCCTCCTAGAAACAAGCTTTGTTTTCGGCAATTGGTGGAATTGATCTGACTGATTCTAATCTTGTAGTCTTTAATCATATGAGCTATGTACTGTAAATACCCGCATAATTAGCATTCTCCATCCAGGTAAATGTTCTCAATCACCTTGTTCAACGTACTATTATTGATGATGGAGCATCTATGTGCATTATGTCTCTAAACTGTTGGAAGTCACTTGGCTCGCCGCACCTATCTCAATCACCAACGACATTGAAAGCTTTTGATGGACGTACATATAAGCCTTACGGTATTATCAATAACTTGCATGTTGAACTAGGAGGAAAGATAGTGAATGTTGAAGTTGAGGTTGTTGACGGACCCCTTGACTACAATTTTTTACTCGGAAGGCCATGGGTATATGTTATGACTACGATCGTCTCTACATATTTTAGAATGATCGCCTTTCCACATAAAGGTGTCATCATAGTCATTAATCAGCTATCCTTCTTTGCCTCTAGTTCCTAGGTAACTGGAAGTGTTCCGTTAGTTCACGCACCCCAACTTGCACTTCAGAACATTGGTGTATGGCTCTTAAAGGATTCCACTCTCATGGGAACCTTTGCATTACCGACGCCTGCGACGTCGGCAGAAATTGCAAGTATAGAGACCTACTACATGATCTCTTCCACTCCATTTGGCTTAAGGAAGAGTACGGGTGATTTTGAAGTTGTTACGTTGGATGAGTTTCTGTCACCCAGTCAAATTGAGATGGCATAGCAATCAATCTATCTGGCTTGGGCGGTGAATCCGAAATCATCGTCGCCGATTGTTTGGTTTGATCATTCATTAGATTATGGTATTCCATCTGATCCTTTTTCCTCAAATTTCTGGATGAGAATATTATGGAAACCATGATGTCATAAGGAGAACCATGGGAAGATCATCATCATCGTTCCCATATTCCAGATTATGAAGAATATAATCTTAGTGAACTATATCCCCCATCGATCAAAACATTCTTTTCGAATTCTTTTCCTATTAATGCAATCGATTCTGAGAAAAAATTGTCAAATATTGAAGAAACCATTTCTATTGATATTTCGACCAAACCTGGCATAATAGAAAACATTAATGTCGGCGTGACTTGTTCTCCTTTAGAACTCGAAACGTATTGCTATCTCTTTCGTGAATTTCATGATGTATTTGCTTGGTCTTACAAGGAAATGTCAGGCATAGATGCTAGTATCATTGAACACACTATTAATATGTACCCTGATGTCAATACGATACGTCAACGCCTTCGTCCTGTTCATTTGAAGAAGGCCACTACCATTAAAACAGAAGTTGAAAAACTTTTGCGTGTTGGTTTCATTTACCCTGTTCCACTAAGTGAGTGGGTTTTCAACATTGTTCTCGTCATGAAAAAATAAGGAACCATTAGAGTGTGCATCGATTATTTGGATGCTAATCTTGCTTGTCCAAAAGACAACTATCCTACTCCCTTTATCGACCAGATTATTGACGATTGTGTTGGATGCGAAATCTTTTCGTTCATGGATGGATTTTCTGGCTACAATAAAATAAATCTCTGCCCAGAGGATCAATATAAGACAACATTCATCTATCCCTAGGGCATATTCGCTTACCGTAAACTACCGTTTGGTTTAAAGAACGTTGGGGAAACTTTTTAGAGAGAAATGGATTATCCTTTGAATGACATCAAGCACATTTTTCAACCCTATCTAGACGATTTACCCGCTTTTTCACAAAATCAAACTGATCACCTCATGCATTTGAGAGCTATCTTTTTATGCTACCGACACTACAAAATATGCCTCAATCCACATAAATGTGTGTTTTGTTTTGGTTCTGGTTGTTTTCTTGGATTCATCGTCTCAAAATAAGGAATTCGAATAGACCCAATGAAGGTCCAGGCCATTCTTGATTTTCCTGTGCCATCAAATTTTCTTCAGTTACAGAAAATTCAAGGAAAGACTAACTTCCTAAGGAGGTTCATACCCAGCTACATTGAAATGGCTAAAGGATTTACTCAGCTCTTGAAAAATGGATTCCCTTCCATTGGGACCAAGTTGCGCAAGCTTCTTTTGATGTTGTTAATGATACTCTTGTATAGGCACATCATTAATGTATTCACAATTATCGAGTGATTATTCCTTATATATTGTGCGGATGATACGACCATTTATTTATGTAGGTATTGTTTCAAGAAGAAGATGGGATATAACATCTAATATATTATTTGAGTCGTAATCTCAATGATACGGAAGTTAAGTATTCACACGTCGAAAATATCACCTTGGCAACCATTGAATATGTCCAAATATTTCGCCACTACATCCTGTTTCGGAAGACCATTTTCATTTCGGATTGCAACCCTATGACTTACATTCTGTCACGTCAATTGATGGGGGGGGAGTATTCAAAATGGATTTTCATTTTGTAGGAATTTGATTTGGAATTCATCAAATCCAAGTCAAAGAAATCTTTAGTTTTGGCTGAGCTTCTCTGTGACCTTCCCTCTGATAGTACTGCTACTACATCGGAACCATCTATTCCTGATGAGTCTCTGTTTCTGATCGAATCATCTGATATTTGGTATGGGGATTTTATCATTTATCTCCAGACCCAAAAGTTTCGGCCTGATACCTCTCGCTCTTACCAGCGACATATTCAATACCAAGCCAAAGATTATCTAATCGTAGGCGATACACTTTATCGTCATGGTGTCGATACCATTTTAAGAAGGTGCCTCACTCATGAGGAGGCCGAAAAGGTTTTAAATGATTGTCATACTGGGGCTTGTGTTGGACATTTGTCTGGATAAGCTACCACGTAGAAGATACTCCATGCTGGTTACTTTTAAGTTTTGGCCTACCATATTTCGCGACTGCATCCTCACAGTCAGAAGTTGTCATGCATGCCAAATATTTGATCATAAAATCCGAAAAATGCCAGCGCCAATGCATCATGTTGTCTCTATGGGACCATTTTCAAAATGGGGCATTAACTTCATGACCTGCAACTCTCGTTTGTCTGGGGGGCATGGTTATATTATTGTTGCAGTAGACTAATTTACCAAGTGGGCCGAAGCGATGCCTACATTCAAAAACACAAGACAAACAACTGCATTGTTTTTCTTTAATCATGTCATTGCACGGTTTGGGGTCCCACAGACTATAGTCACAGATCATGGTAAGCATTTTCGCAATCAAATGATGACTAAGTTGACTGCCAAGTTAGGACTATCACATGATAATTATACTCCTTATTATCCACAATCAAATGGACAAGTTGAGGCTATTAACAAGATTCTTAAATGAATGCTTCAACAAATGATAGGAGTTCATAAACGAAATTGGCATTTAATCCTTTACTCAGCCGTGTGGCTATATCGAACCTCGGTGAGAAACGCAATTGGATTTACCCCCTTTCAATTGGTGTATGGTATGGAAGCTATCTTACAAATCCAATGTGAAAAACCGTTGTTAAAACCCGCAATCGGCTTGTTACCTGACGCCTCTGCTGAGGAAGCGTGTCTTTTTAACCTCATCCATCTTGATGAAACTCATCGTGAAGCCCAATTGGCGAATGAAGCGCATAAGATACATAGCACAGCCCCGAAATGGGTTGTATCTGAAACGTTACTATGCTTAATCATGAGCATAGTAATTTTTTGTATTATATTGTATATATATGCCGTTGATTTTCATTTACTGTCTTAGTTTGTTTTTAGAGTTTTCTTGACGTTAGTAATCTGCTTTACATTTCATCGCAGATGTCTGAATCTTTGGAACCATTTGTTGGGTATGTTGATGGTGCTAGTCGTAGTATGCAAAATCTATCCTCTGTAGCGTGAGTCATTTTCGCTCCAAATGGTGAGTTAGTGAGTTTTCAAGGGATTTGTATCAGTAGATCGACAAACAATATCGTTGAGTATAGCACATTGATCTAACTTCTCTCGGATGCCATTTCATTTGGTATTAACCATATCATCATAAGGTTAGACTCACAGCTTGTGGTATTACAACTTACTAGTGTTTATATTGTTAGAAATCCAACACTACATCGTATGTTCCTAAGAGTTCTACTTTTGGAAAGACATTTTGATTTCATTCAATATCAACACATTTCTAGAAACTTGAACACATTAACTGATTCTTTAACGAATTATGTTATAAACAGACATTTGCAACACATGTAAAGATACATTCACATAATTGAATAGGATTTCACAATAAACATAGGAAAACACTGAAATCAAATAGATAGATAGTTATAGTTTTTTACAAAATTTGTGCCCAAGACACATTGGTCATCTGACCTTAAAATTTATGCAACATGTCAAAAGTAAACTAGTGATGTTCATGATAACATGCTACTTATCTAGCTATCCTACGCAGTAACCGCATCTAGCGGTTAGGAATGCCAATAGTGTGGCATTACAGTCGCATGGGTTACTCTTCGTTCCAGCAATCCGGAATCCCGAAGGTCAACCCCTCCATGTGCTACCGAAGTTTAATAAGAGTCTCAGCCATATCTAAATCCCAAAGGACTGCTCTCCCGATAGCCCTCTCTGTTGGCTCATCTACCTCATGCTCTGGCTCTCCCACTGGTTGAACTCGACCCACATCTTCATTACATTAAAACTTTGTTTTAATCTTGGGAAAACATCAAAATACAAAAACATGTATAAACCTTAGAAAAATAAAAAAAACATGTTCAAAACATTCTTACCAATTTCACCCCACTGAGCGCCTTCTAGTAAAGCTAAGTCTAGATCTCCTCGGAAATTGACGCCTGCATATGCATAGTCATCAATGGCGATAATATGTGGCCTGAACCAGTCAAAGAATGCAGTTGAGAACATGATGAACGATTGGCCTACATGTCTAGCCATCAGTTCTACCCATCTTTGCACCCTTGGATCTCTAGGGTTAGACACACCCAATGTTACATGTTGAGGCTGCATCAGTGGAATCTGCTCTAAGGCAAAAGAAATAAGGATCTAACCATAGTTGAATTTTTTCTTCCTTCCTCCCTTTGCCTTGCTCATTTGTTCTTTCATTTGAGAAATTACGGCTTCAGCCCAGTTGAAAACTGTTGGTTCCATGCAATCTAACACATACTGCATATAATATTGGTTCGCTACATGTAGTGTAGCGGTGCCAGCAAGCTTTGCTATCATGAATAAGATGGTTCTCAATGGAAAATCACAAACGTCACAGATGTTTATTTTCTCATCCTTGCTAGGCTCTGCCCCTGGATAGAAATTTTGCAAAACATAGTCTCTCACCGTCTCTCCTCTAAGAGCACACCCTGAGAGAGAAATGGGTAGGCCTATCCTCGACAAGCCTGTCAGAAAATATATATCCTCCACTAAAATTGGGACCACTTTGTTCCCAATGTGAAATGCCTCAATTTTCGGATCCCATGCATGAACAAGGAACTCTAGTAGTTCCATCCATTGCCTCATACCTAATAGATGGAAGTACTTCAATAATCCACAATATTTGAGGGCTCCTATAGTACCTGGATCATTAAGGGCAATCATGTTTTGTTCTTCATGCTATCTTTATCTCCAAATTATTGTCATTTTAGTCCGATGAATCCATGAAACATAACCATAAGACTCATTAGGACCCTTTTCATGCAAAAAATTAGGCAAAATTTGGGTACAATGCAAGAATAAAAAATGTGAATTACGCCCAACGCAGTCTTGGTCAATAGAAAGAGCATTGCATATGCACCTGAGCTTCATTTCAATTGCATTCCAACGCAGTTTTCGATGCCCAAGGGTGCGTTTCCCTCTTTTGAAAATGAATTTACCCTAAGGGGCCCAAATCCCTAAAAAATTACAATGAAATTAAATGAAATGACTACTGAAAGAAATAGGGGGTTTATGGCACCAACCTGGATCAAACGGCGATGAAAACCGTCCACAGAATCGATCGCAATCAATAGCTAAAGTTCAAGGGAAAAAACAAGTTCAGAGCTCCAAAATGCAAATGGTAACATTCAAATGGTAAAAATGAGTAGCAAAACTCTTTTAATTAGTCATTTGATTATTTGAAAATCATATTTATTGTTGTGACTATGGTTTTATTCAATTTTTATCGTGAAACATGTATTATTAATCCATTTGATGTTGTTCTGAATAGGTTTGCAACTGATATAGCAGATTAGTCGTGCATATTTATTTCAAGAATGATAAAAATGAAAAATGACTTGAAGCACACTTTTATCTCTTTTTCGAGCTTCAATAACAATGAAAAAGGAACCCCTGGAGTCTTCTTTTAGCTCTTTTCAAACTCCGATAATGTGAAAATATTGTCGAGCACTTGTCTTTTCAAGCTCGTAAAAGTAAATGAATTGATATCTACTCAATATAAGTTTGACCCTTTTTCTAGACTGAGATAGATTATTTACGAAAAAGGAAAACCTTAGTCGAAAATGGCTAGGAGGTTCTCTCAGATATCATTTTACACTTTTTCGGATCTGAGTGACAACTTTACGAAAAAGTACTTATGGATTTTTCTTTTGTCCTCTTTTTCAAACTCTCTAAATATGAAAAAGGACTAGGATGTCACTGTCGTTAGGCTCGTTAAAACATAAAATAGCAACAGACTTCTCGATCATGGCAAGAATCAAGTTTCATTCATTGCTAGACTCATTAAATTATTAAATAGTGATACATTATTCACCCGAAGGGTTGAATTATAGATCAAGCATGCGTTACCCTCCTCAAGCTTGTTAAAAAATGAAGAGGTACTAGTCGACAAATGATTGGGGAAAATTTGGGAAAGTGAACAGAACTTTTACGGTAGCAGGTCGCTCTTGAACATGACACTTCACTCCATCATCGTGACTGTTTGGGTTGGTTAATCTTCTTGACGATTCATTCATACCTATGGTTCATCATACCTTCACTTTGGTTTTGGGTCAATGCTGCCAACTCATCTCAGTGTCGCCGATATGTTCAAGAGAAGTCATCCAGTGAATACTCATCCTTTTGCAATACTCATAAACCTTCATTCTCATGACAATCATCCCTAAACATTGCTATATCAAGTCACATTTTGTCTCCGAAATTAGTAACTCTCATTTCATGATAAAGTGGCTTCTTGTCGACATCAAATCATCATCCAGGAAGTTTACTTAGAAACATCATCTTCCAGTACCATGAGACTTGTTACAACATCGACAAGATCCTCGCTTCTAGACCTTTGACTGAAAGATTTTGTTTGGCATTCGACATCAAATCATCTATTCACGCCTTACGAAATGTACTGCAGTACGTTGAGAGCCATTAACATTAATGGTGGTTCTCTTGCGTTTGTTCACAGCTCACATCATTGGTTGGTAATCAAATGATGTCTTACCACGTTTGACTACAAATCATATATTCAAATGGTTGAACTTGTACCCGAACGATCGAGTGAATGAGATAAGAAGATCCTGTATCTAATTTCAACCATCCGGGTTGCGATTTTAGGATTGTTGTACACATCATCTGTATGGTGACCTTACATATAGATCGTCATCCGAACATGGGCCTATATCTGTAGGGATGTCTATATTGGGCAACATTCCAATGTAGGCGAATTTCTACACTATGTACATGTTATTAGATAGTTTATGTGTTGAGCATGGGAATGCCTCCCTCAGCAATTCGTGATCAAGAGGATATATCATGATGTAATGTATTGTAATATTGATGCAGGTCGCCACTCCGCTTCAGTTCTAGCCCATCACGTCGTAAAGCATCTCATTCACAAAATATTGTTATTATTTTGACTTCATGCTTTAGGTGACAACTGTTATAGGTCAATTTGGGCATCATCCCCCATGACATGGTCAAACTGGACATCATCCCCAGGACCAATGAAATAGGGTCTATCATCCCCTATCATTTCAGTTGCTACATGCCCTAAGAGAAGAACAAATCATTCATGAATTCTATTATGAGATTTCCAAGGTTTGAAGTATATGTTATATCAATTATGAGCTCACTAACGCTGCCTCTCAAGGGACTAACTACCTTACATATGCAGCTCCCTCCATTCAAGGGTGCACTACAATGCACTTCCCGACATTCAAGGGTGCATTGGTCAAATGAGAGCGAAATTCTCATTGTTCCGAAATCTCCACATAGCCAGTGCCTTCTAGAAGAGTCCATATGTGTCAAACTTCAAATCCAAGTGTCCAACTAACACCTCTGAGCTTGGGAACATGTCTTGCCTATTATTAGAAAGTCATTAATTGAGAAACTACCATCAGTTGCCCTATAAATTGAGCACAGATCCTAGTGCTAGGAAAGGAAGAATTTGGTAAAGAAATGTTGTTAGTTCTCAATTGAGAGAGTGAAAGAAGTGTCATGCTGCTAGTGAAATGTTGATTGAGATGAGGCTGGGATGATGCTGGATCTGGTGACATCAAATCGATCATTGGTTATAACCTCCCCCTTCTACACATTAATAAAGATTATTGTTCATTTTCCCATATATGTATTTGTTTATGTTTCTATTTCTCATGCAATGGACCCTTGAATGATATATATGTTTCATGTTCAATCGATTTAACTGATTAAGATAATTAGACATCTGTATATTGCAAATATTTTGTTGTTCTCTGTTTATACTTGTAGGAATCAGTCTAACGATTTAAGTTGGACTGAAGCCTACGGCAAAAGCGAAAAAAGGAGAATAGGAAGCGCTTGGATCACAAGTAGGTTCTTCTATCTTTCTGTATATCTATTTACTCTTAGAGAAAGTGATAGCAAAGTCTTTAATCTTTTGTTCTAAATGCATAACACCACATTTAGGGAATGTGATTTATCCGTAGATCATAATTTTGCATAAAAAATTGTCACTTAAATTAAATTTAACAAATTAGACCCCAATACAATCATTACAATTCAAAACTCTTTCTTAAAAATAAATAACAAAATCAACACTAATAAAGATCATTAAAACTCTCAAACAAATTTAAAAAAAAAATTGTCACTTAAATTAAATTCAATGTAAATTTAAAATTCTTTTTAATCTAAACTTAATTCATTTAAATACAAATAAAAATATATTTAAATATTAAAAATCTTTTAAACCTCCTCCAATTTATAAATTATAATTTTAAACTTTTTAATAAATTAAAATATCATCTAATTTTTAATTTATTAAAAAATTGCAGAAATAAGTAGTTTGAAATAAAAATAAAATGTTAGAAAAACCATATTCTCCTTAATGATTTTCTGATTTATTTTAAATTTTGTTGTGGAATATGTATTTCCTTTACTCTACTTTGCCATTGCAACTTTATCTCTTTACCTTCCATGATAACAATTTATTATAATATGTCACATGGAACAATATTTCATTTATACTTTTATCGGACATCCTTTTCTTTTTGTCTGCCACAAATCATTATTGATTGTTTCCACGCGAAGCATAAAATGCCAACACACAAAACGCAAAGCAAAGTATAAGATGCGAGCATAAAAGCAAACGACAAAGCATTAGATGCCAACCCGAGAATAGAAAGCACAATTATTCATTCATATAATAATAAAACACAAAGCATTGGATGCCAACCCGAGCTTTAAAAGAAACCACAATTATGCATTCCCATAATAATTGGATTGATATCTGCTTCATCCATTTCACCAGCATTCATAAAAGTTACTGTTATGTCCCCCACTATGCTTTTTATTGTTCGTATTCTTGTTCTCTACACCACAGATTCTCCTATATTATTCAACTGATTTCTCCTCATTTCATACATCCAATTCAATTGCAAATTTCTTCTGCTTAATCTGCTTTTGCTCAACCAGCTTACATATAAATTTGCAGAATTTTTTTATCTGCATATTCATTTTGCTTCTGTTCTACTTTGGTCTGAAATTGCAAAAGCCATGGAGATTTTGACTGGAGCGGCATCCAGCACCATAAAAAGTGTTGTTATTGCTCCACCCATGCAGCTCATAGATGATGTTCTTCGCAGAGATGAAAACACTCAACTTCTGCAAGATCGGCTCAACCGTATGAAGGCACTCCTACAAACATTAACAGTCAGATTGAACATGAGCAAAGAAGCCCCCCGGACACAGTAAAAAATTGGTTGCAAAGGATTCACCATTCACTGGAAGATGCCAAAGGCGTCATAGCTCGTTCCCAACAACATAGATGGTGTTTAGATTGCATTTTCTGCAAGCCCAGAGTCGCTACCCAAATTAGAGGGTGGAATACAAATTTCGATCAACTCTTCAGCAATCTTCAAACAGACTTTTCAATCTTTCATGATGCTCAACAGATGATATCGTCGGCACCACTGCAACCAGAGCCATTACTTCAGACAGTACCGGAGTCCGGATTTGTGGGATCGGGGATTAAAGATGGCGAGATGCAGCTGCAGAGTTGGCTGGAAGACGAAGATCGCCAGTTTCGCATAATGGGCATTTACGGGATGGGTGGCATCGGCAAAACATCGCTTCTGAAAACAATCTACAATGCATACAAGAAAGGTAAGCTGTTCGAAGCCGTAATTTGGATAACTGTTTCTCGAACTTATAACATTGCAGACCTGCAGAGTATCATTGCAGAGGAAATCAATTTAAATCTAGGGAGCATTTCTTCTAATGCTGAGAGCAGTTCTGCTCTTGATATGAGAAAGAGGAAACTCTGTGCATGTCTGAGGGAAAAGAAATTTCTGCTGGTATTAGATGATATGTGGATGGACCTTCAACTGGATGAGGATTTGGGCATCCCCGTGGGCAATGATAAAGGTAGCAGAGTGCTAATCTCTACGCGCAGCTTTGATGTGATCAGAAGAATGGGGGCAGAGGAGTTGTCCATAGAAATGCAAACGCTTTCCAGCGATGAAGGCTGGCAATTGTTCTACAGAGGAGCTTTCAAAACAGGCAGTGCTCCAACAAAAGATATAGAGGATGTGGCCACACAAATTGCGGGTGAGTGTAAGGGTCTTCCCTTGGCTATAAATGCTGTGGCGGCAGCCATGAAGGGTAAAACACGTGTAAATGAGTGGGATGTTGCTCTCAATCAGATGAAAAATATGGATCCTGGTTTTCTAGCATACAGCGGCGTTGGTCAAGGTCTCTATTCCAGGCTAAAATGGAGTTACGATTGTTTGCCTGACTCCGTCTTCAAGAATTGCTTTTTATATTGTGCTGCCTTTCCCGAAGATTGGACAGTTAGTGTGCACAACTTGGTGGATATGTGGATAGGGGAGGGATTGGTCAATAGCAGAGGGACCAGCAATTTAATGGACACGGGACTCAGCTATGTAGAGCTATTAATAGAACGCTGCTTGTTTCAGAGTATTTATGATGATGATCATGGGTTAAGGAGAATACAGGTTCACGATATTGTCCATGACCTGGCAGTCTATATTGGCGAGAAGGAAGAGCAATGTTTCTTTCGGGCAGGTAAGAACCTCAAAAAGTTTCCCGCTCAGAAAGAGATTGGCAATTGCAAAAGAATATCAATTGGGCATAATAATATTTCTGTTTTGCCAACAGATTTCAGCTGCCCTAACCTCCTCACTTTGATGTTGGACTATAATGAAAGTTTAAGAGAGGTTCCAAATGGCTTTTTAATCAATCTCACCTCTCTGAAACTTCTGGATCTGTCTAGCACGAAGATAGAATCGTTGCCAATGTCACTGTGGCATCTTAGAAAGGTCGAGTATCTCAATTTGAGTGGGACTTTAATCAAGGATTTACCTGAAGACATATGCAATCTATCTCAGCTTCAGTTTTTGAGTCTAAAAAGCTGTAAAAATCTAGAATCCTTGCCTCGTAAGATGGGACAACTTGAAAATCTCACGACTTTAAATATAAACAATTGTTGTAGCTTAACCGGAATTCCCCGTGAGATCTCTCAACTCACATCATTGAATAAGTTATATTTGTGGACATCATATTTGTGGAGATCAGAGACAGAGGCAAACAGTATAATGGAGGTGGAGGGAGTGAAGAGTGGTGTTTGCAGTTTGAGGGATCTCACAAATTGCCCAAATTTGAGGGAGCTTGAGGTACATGTAAAGGCAGGAATTGAAGTAGAGGGAATACGCTCAGGAGTTAAAGAGGGGATAATGGGAAGTTGGTTGGAGATGAGGGAGCTGGTATTGGCATTCGATGAGGAAGACGATGATGTGGTGGAGGATCTCCCGCAAGACATGCGGAGCATGAAGAAGCTGCATAGATTTTTGCTTCGAAATTACCATGGCAGAAGTCTACCCAATTGTATTTGCGAGTTTCTACAATTGGAGAGGTTATATTTGCGTAGATGTTTTCAACTGGGGAATCTTCCTCATTTGGAGAGGTTGCCAAATTTAAAGTCATTGTCATTACACAGCTGCACTAAGTTGAAGGAGTTGGAGATCAGGACATCGGGAATTGCCAGGGGATTTCCGATGTTACAAAGTTTGAAGCTGGAAAGCTTACCTATGTTAGAGAGTCTTGCAAGTTGTTCATCAAATGTTGTGTGGAATGAACAAACAATGCCTAAACTTAAGGTCTTGACTATAAGAGATTGCCAGTTATTGAAGGGATTGCCTTTGGGGATAGATAAGCTACCAAATTTGAGAAATATAGAAGTTCAAAAAGATTGGTGGGAAAACAATGATATTGAATTTTTCTTAAAAGAAAAATTGTATCATTTAATTGTATTTATTGAATAGTGTAAAAGCTGGAAGAAAAAATTAATTATATTTCTCTTTTCCATTTATGTAGGTAATTACAAAATTATATCATAAATTGAGATTTTTATTGATATGAAAAAACATTGATTATTTAACCGGTAAATATTATGATGATGGTTATTTGTAGTTTTCTTGTTTGTTTTCTGCGAGAAAAAAAATAAAAAAATATTATGAATTATAAAACTTTAATAATAATAACAAATGTAATAAAAAATAAATTATGATTTCATTATTTAAAAAAATGTAAAATAAATTATTAATAAATATATCATAAATTAAAGATAAAAAAGATTATTTATATATTTTATGGTTTTTTAAATTATTTTGCTTTCAAAGCCATCTTCTAAAGGTCGGAGCATTGTATGTTTTTGAAGAACTCGATTTATCCTTCTCAGTTGGCGTTGGGAAAGCTTAAAACAACTATGCAAAATTATCAAGTCTCTATCTTTTCCTCTTCCTCACACATGAGTATAACATATTACAAACATGTATAAGATACCCTCTTTTTCATAAATTGGATGAAAGCATTACCAACTCTTCCATCTCTTTCAAGTTGTTTTGCAATTAGTTTCATTTTTCACTTCCATTTTATTTCATCATATGCACATGTCTCAGAATCATATGGGAGATGGCCTCTCCAAAGTGGGCTTGAATTTAGACAAAAATGGCGAAACTCCAAGAAAACAAAAAGGGCCACCATATTCAACATTTTCACCTCTGAGTATAGTTCAAAGATAATACAAAGCTGTTCCATAATAGTATAATTGTATTTTTGACAGTGCCATGAGACTTTTATGACAGAAATTTCTGGCCTTAAGTATCATTTTTGTATATCTGGATTAAGATATCACTTTTGACAACTTTTTTAGAAAAGTTAAAAACAAAATGTTTTTTTTGGAAAACATTTTTTTTACAGCCATCTTTCAAAAGATTTATATAGTCCAAGTTTATGCACAAATATGTTTTTGGATATGTAATTTTATTATCTTTAATAAAATTATATGCTTATTTTAATTATAAATAAAATTAGTTTTTTTGTCAAATTTTTTTTGGATTAATGGTGAATGAATATAAACACAGCAATACAATTTCAAGCAAGATTATGATTTTTTTTTTGTTTAAAATACATTTTTGAATATATAAATGAACCAACCCTTAACACACTAAAATCTTGTTGATTAAATAACTTAAACTCAAAATTTCTAAAAATCTATACCAAATTTTATTTAAAATTAATAGTAAAAAAATCCTAGGAAAAAGATAACTTCTCCTATTAGTTAGAATATGTTTATTTTTTAAAATAAATAATTAATAATATTTTCTTTTAATTAACAATTTTATTTTTAATAATTATATTATAAAATTTATTAATTATGATTAATTTTTTTTTGGTAATAATAAAATATTAAATAATGATTAATTCTTTTTAATAATTAGGTAGTACAATTATAACATCTTAAGTACTAAATTTGAAAATTAGCTATAATAGTTAAATAACTAAAATGTTAAAAATGTTAAAATTTCCTAATTTTTTATAAAACAATTTTATTTCATATTTTAATATAATTTTAAAAATATTAAACATTAATAGCTATGTTATTATTTTGTTTGTTTTTTTTTTTTAAAGAAAAATGACAATTTTCTATTAATAAAAATAAAAAGTTACATAAGCATATGCATAGGTGCATTCTTCTATGTGCTAAAAGCACTCATGGTAGTCAAGTTACCAAAAATAAAAGTTATCCAGATAAATTGGTTTTCTCCTTTTTACTTTTTTTTTCTTTTTTTTCTTTTGAGCTTTGTGCCATATCCCAGGAGATGGAGTAGCCATAACTATTGCTAGCTCCTACTAATATTGCCGGAACTTCCTTGTTGGAATTTGAACTTTTAGAAATGTGTGTTTGCTTTATTCCACATGAACCTTGGCTATTTCCCTTTCCCTAGTGTTGATTTCCAAGAGTTTGGAATCTGAAATTTTAGAAACGTCTGTTCGCTTTATTCCACATGAACCTTAGCTATTTCCCTTTCCCTCGTGTTGATTTCCAGGAGTTTGGATCATTGCTAAGTCATTGGGTTCCTTTGTATGTGTGGTCAGGTTCTTCTCCTTCTCTTCTCCCTCCCTGGTTTGGGACTCTTGTTGATTTCGTGCCTCTGGTTTTTGTTTGATCTCATCAATTTCTTACTCTTCATCATTAGAAGAGTGTGGATCTGGAAATTGTCATCCTTTTGGATTTTGTGGTGTTTTTTTTGTTCTTTTCGTACATGTAGTTTGTAAATGCCTTGTCTCATGGCAAATCTGCGGATCCAACACCTGAAAGCAGTATTTTCGAAATCTAACCATTTAGTCCACTTAAAGTCTTTGCGAGTCAAATGAACATGATCTAGAAGGCCTTTTCTTAATTCTATTCCACACATATGCGGGAAAAGATGAAGATATATTTCTCCATTCTTTCTCGATTCATCTTTAGAATATCCCCAGTGAGTTTCCAATTCCTTCTAATATTTGGTGGCATCGGAAAGGAAGAGGAAGATTATGAAACCTTACCCATACTAACATTTTCGTAACCACCATTGTATTGGCATTGAAACCGAGAAACCATGGAGTTACAAAGAGGCACGTCTTTCCCCAAAACCATGGTCCTTCATTAATGAAAAAATCCAAATCTTTTTTATTGTCAAACTGAACCACAAAAAATCCCTTCGCAGATAATTAAATATCACAATTTTTGTCCATTTGAGGTAGATCCATTGATGGAGATCTTCAAATTTGGGCTAGAAACCATTAAATCGGCATATGATAGCTTTTTCATATAACACAGAGAAAATACCACTCACCTACGACAAATTTATCAATATATATGGAGCTTTCTCCATCTTCTCAATGAGAAAAGGACCTGGAATTGTCAGGTTTGGGGATTATTTTTCTGATGTGGAAACTTTCCCTCTCAATGCGTCCTTAAACGAAACTGGACCCCTATCAATGAAAGAAGATCCATTTTTGATGTCCACTCGTAGGGCTACACCTTTCAACCTTAATTTTAGGATTAACAGTTGAATTCCTTTGAAATACATAATCTTCTAATTGCATGTCATCCTCCAAAAGTTTTCCTTCAGGAATAAGATTTTGTAAGGATGTTCATATACTTGATGTGTTTTGTACACATTGCTTTGGATATTTTACTAGATTTGTTCCTTAGACACCTAACATGATCAATTTCCCATTAAGGGTTTTGAAAAAAACCCAGAAAATTTCCTTAGGATGTAGATCTGGGCATTGTAGTATCTTCTCTACTTGTCTCTCCTCTGGATCTAATTTAGAGTTATAAATATGGTGATTGATGGATGGGAACAATCACTGATCATGAAAACCGTCACGATTACCACTCGTGCAAGATTGATGCAAAAGGATCCAACTTTCTTGTCAAGTGAGAAGTAACTCCACAAATGTGATTGTATATTTGCATTAAGATGTCATTGATAAATGCATTGAAGGGAGACTCTTGGAATTCGAATTCTAGTGTCTCTTCACCTTCCTTATTTTTGTATTTACAATATTTACATTCCTTTCCTAATCCTTGTAACACCCTCCTCCCACATTTAGCCTAGTTAATTGGCCTACCGAGGTAAACATGTGACAAAGAGTTACTATGATACGATTCAACCTCCTAGTTCACCTTATGGAAGTGGAATCAACAAAATGAAAACCTTACTAAACTCCCTTGGATGATATAGGACCTCCAAGGGCTAAACCACCCTTCCAGGTGCCTAGACCCTGAGTTAAACCTCTGTTTTAGTGTCCCGGACTCCAGACGTTGACACAACACAGCTAGAATTCGACTTTAACCCTCCATTCACATGCACAAGCTTGTAAGGGAGAGAATGTAGTTTTCTTCACCGATTTCTATGCCTGTGACCACTAGGGCTTCCTCGCGCTTTACAACGTATCTCTCCATTACCAGTTAAGGGATTCCTAGGCCCAAAATCCTCATCTATACAACTTGGCTTTACCATGTATCCCACCATATACCAATCAAGGGATTCCTAGGCCCAAACAAAGAACATACACTACAAGCTTTACCACAATCCGGCCATATATCGGTCAAGGGATTACTAGGCCCTAAATAAGAACTGTGGGGAATTTTCTTGTCTCCACCCTCAGGATTTACCATGTATCCCATGTACACCTAGAAAAATCCATGCCAATGACAACAAGTGAACCAAATACACACATGCATGTAACATGCATGCCAAGCTAGTAGGGAAATCATACATGCAACTCAATACCTGCAAGTAATCCCAATGTAGCATCTTGATCCAACTCTTCCTTGCTTGATATTTTCTTTCCTTTTCCTTCCTTGCCCTTCCTTTGCTTTCCTTTACTTGCTTTCTTGCTTTCTCCTTTTGATGTTCCTCTCTCTCTGAGAGTAATTCCAAAGCCAAACTGACAAAAGGCTATGAAATGACCCTCATAAGTATTTTAATTAAGGAGGCCTCTATTTTCTTCATTTTCCATTATATTTCCTTCATTTTCCTCCTCACATGCAACCTGTGACCTTTCACCTTCCTTTTCTCCTAATTTTCAATATTTTCATAAATAAATGCCAATAAATTCCTCTTTTCCTTTTCCAACGCCTTTGCCAATTTCTTCTAGCCATAATAAACCAAATGAACACCCACTAAGAAGTTTTAAAACATTCATCTTGGAATACGTTTCCCATTCCCTTGGTCTTATTTTTCCTTTATTAACTTTATTACATGAACTTTTAACCCAGGGTTGTTACAAACCCCTCCCCCTTAGGGTAACACCATCCTCAGTGTTCAATGAAACCTACAACCAACAAGACTGCTGAAAAGAGAAACATACTAACCATGGAGCTTTGTAACTCAGCTTGTTCCAATATTTATAATAACCACCTATTTAAAACATGACAATTAGATTGTTTACTGGAGTTTTATAACACAATTCATTATGGTATTTACAATAAAAACCATACATAAATATGTACATATACCAATACTCCTTTGCCTCAACCAAAAAACAATGAAGGATACATAGCCCACATCAGCAACAAGGGAATCTAGAGTCTCACACATCCACCCTCAAAGTGATACCAGGATTCACTCCTTTCCAGGAAGTCCAGTATCCACTGCTAAAGTCAAATTCCACATCCAATATCTAGCGCTACAATCCTTGCCCTACCTTTTCCCTCAGTGAAAATTTACTGGCTCGTTATTCTAGGGCACACTCCCAATGTGCATCTAATTCCATCTCGAAATTTTAATGACCAAAACAAATCCATTTCCCGACCTTCCCTTCTCTACTACACAAACCCTCGAGCAATCCGGTAATCCCCTTCCATGCAGTCACTCACCTTCCAAGTTACCCAAATCACATTTCCCAGGTAATCCATCCCTTGTCAAGATTTCCACGCATCAGAATGTCTAAAAACCAAGGCATATATCTGCCTCAAACCATCATACTAGTCATAACATGCTCATGGAAATCAATGAGCACTATTGGGTACCAATATCCCACAATTTCCCTTGTCCTGAAGTGTTTTACCAACATACTTATGTCTATTCCAATTCATTTCACTACTACTTCTAAAATTCTTGTAGTCAATTTCAACCACCTAATTGGGAGTTTTCCATGCTTTCTTGTACCAAGCACATAATTTCCATTAGAATCAAAATGAATTGAAATAATTTCAAATCATACCTCATTGGTAGCTCTTCAATAAAGTACATCTGCAATTTTGTTCACTTCCTATCACAACAAGTCAAACAATATCTTTGACCAAATCATCATGTATTAACATATCACATCCATTTAGCTCAAAACAAAACCATCATAAAACAAAATCATAGATCACATGTAACTTATCATAAATCAAAATCATAGATC